>MU185175.1:61313-91027 GCA_016904865.1 Pissodes strobi
ACGAAGCTGATCTTCAGAATTGGCAAGATGAATTTTTCAACTCTAAAACACCTACTTTTTTCAGGCCTGGAATAGAAAAGTTGCCAGAAACAATGGAGGAGAATGTCTTGTTGAGTAGGTTTTAGGTTTTGTTTATCTAAATTCAATAAATTTAGATTTTCAAAAAAAAAACGCTACGGACTTATGCATCAACCTAATATATAAGAATGAGGTTATTGTAAATGTTACTCAAATTTCAAACATCCGCCCTGTTGTTCACTGCATGTGGGTTCCTTCTTATTTTAATCATTTCCTTTATAGCTGATTTATGATAATTGTTGTCATTATTTAAAATTTTAGTGTTGTCATAATTAAAAGTATGTTTTACATTTGTTATATGTTGATAATGCAGTGGAAGCATTTTTTGTGTATTTATGTCCATTTAACCTGTTTTTAAGTAGTTGGCAGGTCATTCCGATGTATGCTTTAGGGCAGTTCATGCAGGGTATTGATTAAGCCACATTTGATTTTTTAAGGTTGGCGTTTTGCTTTTTAATTTGGTAAACAGAGATCCAAGACGGTTATGAGCTTTGTGACATACTGTAATAATACTATGTTTGCCCATACTGTATTAAATTTTTTCAGATAGACAACTTGTATACAGCTACATACTCATAAAGTCACACGAGTTTGAATGAGGGTTTTCACACGTGTTGAACACTGTACTTTTGCTTATTTTATAACGTATTTTATAATTTGTTCATCTGATATTAAAATTTTCATAAAATTACACAGTAGTTTTTAGTGTGCTTTTATCCATATTTAAGCCAGCCGTAAATCTTTTTTTCAAGGTTGAAACAAGGTCAGTTTTTATCCCATTTTAATTTTAAATTCGGCTTTATCTCAGTATTTATATACTTCGGACATAAAAATACAATTTACCATCAAGACAGAGTAAGGATCCTCAAGGTTTCCACAAGGATTTTTTTGATCCCAAATTGAAAATGTGAATTCTCGAAATATGATAACATTTACTAGATTAGTTGAAAATTTATATTAGGACACTTTGTACCCTAAATTGTAAATGCAAATTCTCCAAATATTCTCGTAAAATGCAAATGTGAATTCTCGAGACAGAGCAAAATATACTAGGTCAAGCTATTAAGAAACTTTTAATTCTAAATTGTAGATGTGAATATATAATATTTATCGTTTCACGCATACACAGGTTACCTTTTTATAGTTGATATGATGCTATGTCGATATCCTGGTGCCAAGATTACATAATTATTAGTTAAAAAGCGACCCTTAATATCAACGACTTTTTTCACAGAGTGACTTTGGCTCGCGTAAAGTTTGATGACTCTTTATGGCATCTCGGATGACCGACGCGGTCAGATATAAGGAAACAGGTTCGAGAGTAAGAAATCTTGTCTGTTCTATTTTCGAATAACCGGAGCGAATCCGTTCGTTCGAAGGGATCGGATTACGCAAGACGAAGCAACGGATCGGTTTCATGGGGGTTTAATTTTACATAAAAAATAATGAGCTCCCAGATCATCCTGCATGTTCTTTAACTATTTTCTGAATTTGGTAAGTGTAAATATCGTCATTTAGCCGCACGTAAATGGTCAGCAAAAGAAACATGATCTGGCTGTCTTTAATAAAATTTAGCCCTTACACGATCGTGCATGATCTCATAATTATTATAGTGTGGTATTTGAGAAATTTTCAAGCCTAATTGAAGACTATTAGATGGGGACTTATGGGACTTTTCTCTCGCCAGCACGAAACCCGATTCTTTCATTGGGATGTTTGGAAAACAAGACGTACAATACAGAAGTTCCCACCAAAGAAGATAGTGTCTTGCTTGTCAATAGTATATTTCATTACCAGTCCGGAAACTTGGCTTTTCCGGTGCGCGCACGACAGTTTCTGGTGTGATGCATAGCCGAACGCCGGAAGTTGTGCAAGCACGGAAAAAGCTGTTTCTAGACGTGCAATGAACGATATTTTCCATAATACCTCTGTGAAATCAAAACATAAAATTATATTATAATTTTATGTAGGTATCCAAAATCATGTCATAATGCGTTCTGAATTAAAATGTAAGCAAACGTCAAACTTGCAAGACAAGCAAGACACAGGTATCTAATATTAATTTATCAAGCGTTGCTATGAAAATGTGTTGGTATGCTTTATTGTAATTGAATAGGTAGCTAGTTTTGATGTATCTGTGACAAGGTCAGAATAAATAAAATAATTTTTCTTAAAATTAGACTATTGACGCTAAAATGTATTTATTATACTTTATGCTTATTTTGTAATTAAATAACTGCAAATTTAGCACTTGAAATTAGGGACCGAGCAAAACTTTTTTATCCCATTGGACGAAAAACTACACCTTTCCGATGTTTTCTCACCACAAAAGTCATGATCCCAGTATATTTTATTCGTTGCTTGGCAACATGCAACAACTGTACGGGAATAGGCAATAACTGCACGGGTATATAACATTGCTCTCCTAGGATGGGAATATAACATTTCCGTCCTATTCAAACGTCTTTGTTTGTCAGATCTGACGTTCATCAAAAGTAGCATTTAGCTGTAGCTTCCGTAATTACATAATAAACTTAAAGCTCGCTCGATTCAAAACTTGATATTATGTTGAGTTTAAATTTAATACACCGTTTTTATTTAGAGTAATATTTGGCTCTATTTTTATAAGTACGTATTCTAATTAATTCCGATCGGATAAAAATAGTATGTGCACCTCATAGGAAAAGCACATCCCTGGACTCCTGGATTACCACAATCGTCCAGGAATGTTTTGCTTTTCCTACTAGTTACACAATATATTATTCCTGTGCGCCCGCACCGGTAAACTTTTTCCCGTGCGGGCGCACCACTCTACAGAGGCGTCGTAAATAATAGTTTTCAGAGAGGTATTATGAAATATAATTTTAGAGCACTCATAGAAAATCATTAAACGTGTAACTAAAACTTGATTACTGATATCTATTTGTGATTGATAAGGAGGCGTGTGCTGACGTTAAAAATTTTCAGTACCATGATTTTCGTTAAATATGCATGAATGCAAATTAAGTTGAACAATAGCACAAGTGCACGTTAGTGCACGAGTGTTTTTTTTTTCAGTTTAATTTGCATGAGTGAACGAGTTCAATGTTTCTTCAGTTTCAACATCGGGCTCAAGTAGCGTTATTTCCGGTCAAAGTTCATCGGGTGCTGTAAATAATATTAGTAATTGTGTTTTTCATTGTCACAGCTGTAATAACTAGTTTTAATACAATTAAATAACTTTAAATTTGATATCGATTTGATGTTTAAGTTAAAAACAAAAATAATTATATGTGTACTATTTTTGGAAAATAAAATTTCAGTTGTATGGATTTTGTGTGCTTTTTTAAAATTGAACTTTAAGATATTTCGATGTTAATTTTTTATGCCTGATAATGCTGCACATGTGTGAATTATCGATAATTTGTACTAGTGCAGTATTATCGCGTAATTTTGATATGATTGACTAAACATAACAATGACCAGCAGGTATTTTATTTTTAAAATGTCAATTTTGACAGATGAGTGAAATTTTCAAGGGTAATACCAGTGCTTAAAAGTTGTCGGCAATTCTACTAAAACATCACGGGTTTATTTTTTTGGGGTTTAAAAATATACAGTCCGTTTCATGGTTCTAGAGCTATGACGTCTGGAGAGGCAGAGGGGAGAATTGCGCATAACAACTTCGCTAACGCTTGATATCATAGGCGGGCGTAGTGGTTATTTTTATATATACGATTAAAAATTATTTTCTATGCTTGTGAATTGCGTTTGATTTTGCGTGTATATTTTTCATAAAAAGCTTGAATTTTATAAATTTCGAAATTTGCCCACTATGGGGGTGGTTCAGTGTGGTTTAATGTTGGTGAAAAAATTATAATTTTTAAAAAGCTTCTTAACACAATACATTCTATTTATAAAATTTGGTGACCTAAATAAATATCTAATGGTACATGTTTTAATTGTACGAATTGGACTTTAATTTCACCAGTGGCGCCGGCAAGAAACTTTACCCTTACATTTTAAAATTATTAAAATCTCTTTTTTATAGCATATGTGTTGACCATATATTTAAACATGTTTTGAGATTGAAAAAATTAAATTCTAAGGAATTAATTTTTAAAAAATTATTAATTAAAATATAAGGAACCTTTAAATTATAGGGAAACTGTGAGGGATGTTCTGGGTGATAATAAATATAACGTGATATTTCTTAAAATTGAGTATATGGCACTGCTTGGATGGCCAATAAAGCATTTTTACTCCGGTAAGGTGTGTAGGAAAATGCTTTTTTACCACCTAATCTATTAAAAAATGTCGGATTGAAAAAAAAGAACTAAAAATAGGTGAATTAATTTAGTAAACAATAATGGCATCCACGAACCTAAATGATGACACAAAAATGAGAATGGTAAAGCCTAATTTTTTAACAAGTAAGAAAAATTGTGGGTGCTGAAGACCACACGATAGAACTTCAACACGCGGGGTCATCGTTTGTCGGAATTTCGATCTGAGCCTTCGTTGCAGAGATACGGGCGAAAAACGATTTTCCCCCAAAATCCCCCCTTAAATTAGAGCCACCTCACCCGTACGGGGCGCACCTACCACAAAAATTTCGACCCCGTACCTCTTACCGTTCTCCAGAATTTAATTATTTAAATTTTCCTTCGCCCCCCCTCCTCTGGTCAAACGGGGGGGGGGGGGGGTTACGGGGTCCCGTTTTCGACCAGGATCTTTTCTTACCCCGGCTGCATCCCCTGACAATTTCGGCCCTCTACCTATACGGGAACATGACATACATATCCTAGCGTGACGGCTTCGAGCGTGACGCGTAACTCGTGACGGCTTTACTGAATTCAATACCCATAAAGAAACGCAAAACGCGCCTAAAGAAGTTTTCACTTCAAGAAAGAACTTGTGTGCTTAAGACCACACGCTATATAGAAGTGAAAACTTCAATAATATTATAAAAGCGTTACATACATATCCGAGCGTGACGGCTTCTAGCGTAACGCGTGACGGTTCAATCTCATTCAACACCCGCAAAATAATTAATATTATGAAAGCGTTACATACATATCAGAGCGTGACGGCTCCGAGCGTGACACGTGACGGCTCAACTTAATTCAATACCCAGGGAAAAACGCAAAACGCGCCTAAAGAACTTTTCACTTCAATAATTTTTCAAAGTTAGGTATGTTTTGATTTAGAGACGGTTTTTTTTGTCACACAGTATATGTATAATAAGTCAGGGTTATTTCAAGTAATTTCTTCAAAACGTTATTACAGTAATTTTAATATATAACATGGAATTTCCAGACAAAAATATTTTTTCTTCAAACGTCAGTAAATCCGTCATTACTCGACTGTGTAGGCGGCCGTGAACTTTCGTTTTTCCTCCGCCGGAGCTTTACTTTTCACTTTTCCGCCGGCGGAGGTAAAAGTGTTGTCATAGCAACATAGATACAATACAAACAGACAACAGTGTTGCCAATTAGCGTGTAATTACACGCTTTGTGTGCGTTTTGATCGCCTTGCGTGCATTTTTCGAACACTCTCAAAAAGCGTGTATTTTGTGTGTAATTTCGTAAAAAACGTATAATTTGCGTGTAATTTTGTAATTTAAAAAACCCTTTTGTTTTTTTACGGCTTTCCAAGCCAAATCCACGACCACTTCTTTACCGAAATACCATTGCCATCTATTGTAATAAAAATTAAATAGGACTAGACGTGCTTTCCTGTTCTGATTTACAAATTCAACGACATCTGTCGGGCTATGACCTACTATACAGCACTTCAGTTTGCAGTTTTAGTTTTCCATCAAGGCTTTGCATTTATCCATTCTTCCTTCTTCGTCTTTGCATTTATCTATTTTCTACATATATGTACATATATGATTTTCTATTAGGTAAGTGTCGTGACTGTCGTGTTAGCACTCTCACCACCTAAACTTGATGGGCATGGGACTCCCCATGGAATTTTGGTACTTACTACTTTGTTCACTGTGTGCTTAGTATTATTTGTTGTTTGTTCGTTTTTGAGTTTACTTATTCCTTTCGTTGTGCTATGCATTGTGCGGCTTATATTAGTGTTATTTGTTATTTTATTTTTGTGTTTAATATCAAGAATTTGAGAACTAGATACTTGTAACAATTTTTGGTAGCCTAAACATGAGATAACGAAAAAAGTAATAGATTCTTTTTTCTTTAGAAATAGTTTAATAGAAAGTACATGATTGTAATAGATCTATTACTATTATTGTAATAGGGGTGGCAACACTAGTCACCACGACTGTTACGTGGCAGTTGTGATAGCACAAAACTTCCCTTGTCAAAGCCAAATACAGACCCAAGTGTGACAGCTGACAGCGTGACACCACAAGTCATCCTCTCACCTCTGTAGTGTCTTGTGTCACATTTTTAATTTTTGGTTGAGCCGGGCGCAGATACTTTATTATTAATCATCCACCCGCCTGACAAGCCCTGGATTTCGCGCGCATCACAAACACATTTCTATCAAACATGTCTTTAGGGTCGAGGAAATTGCTGTCAGCGCGTCGCGTAGTTAGGTTCTGTGCTTATGAAAGAATGGCCCGCGTTCGCCTTTTTTAAAATATCTTTTAAGGTTATGTTTGTTCCTTATTTTAAATTTGGGTTAGTTCTATTTGGTTACGCCCCGGAGCGAGCGAGGCGAGATGAGGGCATTGCATGAAGTGAAAAAATTTCGCGCGCAAGCCCAGGTCTCGTCAGCCGGAAGGACTTGTGTAGATGGTTAAGAGTAAGTGTGCGAACCGTGCTTCTTGGTTGATCCGCTCGCTCCGGGGGCGCAAGCAAACAAAACTAACCCAAACTAACCAAAGGCAATGCCCAAAATCAAGAAAAAACAACTTTGAAAAATATATGAATTAGCATGTACGCATGCGCGACGGCTCAAAACTGCAGTAGGTAGATGGGAATGACTTAAATTAGGTAGTGTGTAAAAAGTGTGTATTTATGAAACTAAAAGCGTGCAATTTGAACAGACCATCGTGTAATTTCACAAATTCAGATCGGCAACACTGACAGACAACAAAATAAGCGTCAACAACTCAAGATTTATTAAACTACAATTTGTATTTATCACTCAATTTGTGACTGCATTTCTAAAAATCACTAATTTAGGAACAAATTGGTTATTATTTAATCGAACTTACTCAATAACTGCTTATCAATACGGAATTAAAACGCAATCGGAGACGCAATCTTAAAAAAATAGTTATTGTTGACAGTGTCCACTGACAGCTTTATGTTACATTATATTCACCGACACCGGTCTAAGCAAGGCCACCTACGACCGTGGTCTAAGCCGCCTTGCGAACCCATTTATCTTTAATAATATTTAGATATTATTACTATTAAAAAGAGATGTTTTTGCATTAATTTGTTGACATTTGAAGAAAAAACAGCATATTTTATTTGAAGGAAATAGTATATTATTTTATATGGAGGAAAAGTGATACTTTTCATGGCGCGCTCGTGTTTAACAGCCGAACGGAGTGAGGCTGGTAATAGAGAGCAAGCCATGAAAAGTAACTTTTCCTCCAAATAAAATATGCTGTTTTTTTCTTCAAATGTCGATAAATTAATGCAAAAACATCTCTTTTTAATAGTAATAATATCTAATTATTATTAAAGATAAATGGGTTCGCAAGGCGGCTTAGACCACGGTCGTAGGTGGCCTTGCTTAGACCGGTGTCGGTGAATATAATGTAACAAAAAGCTGTCAGTGGACACTGTCAACAATAATTATTTTTTTAAGATTGCGTTTCCGATTGCGTTTTAATTCCGTATTGATAAGCAGTTATTGAGTAAGTTCGATTAAATAATAACCAATTTGTTCCTAAATTAGTGATTTTTAGAAATGCAGTCACAAATTGAGTGATAAATACAAATTGTAGTTTAATAAAGCTTGAGTTGTTGACGCTTATTTTGTTGTCTGTTTGTATTGTATCTATGTTGCTATGACAACACTTTTACCTCCGCCGGCGGAAAAGTGAAAAGTAAAGCTCCGGCGGAGGAAAAACGAAACTTCACGGCCGCCTACACAGTCGAGTAATGACGGATTTACTGACGTTTGAAGAAAAAGTTACTTTTCATGGCTTGCTCTCTATTACCAGCCTCACTCCGTTCGGCTGTTAAACACGAGCGCGCCATGAAAAGTATCACTTTTCCTCCATATAATATTTTCTACAGCCGCGTGCAAAATAACTAATTACTAAATTCAAATGAAAGCGCAAAATCGACGAATGCCGTGGATCCTTATTTTCGCTTTAGAGCGAACATGGAAAAGAAAATTCTCACTTTTTCCGTCGAGTCTGCTATGAATGGTCATGGAAACCAAAGATAAATAAATGACAGTCGTGCGTTTACAGTTTGTTGCTGGCACTCCTGTTCTAAATATGCCCGATTAATATGACAAAACTGACATATTTGCAAATTTCAGAATAAGCATAGATAAAAATGTGCATTTAATTTTCAAAAATGCGGCTGTAGAAAAAGTTCTGTGTGTTTTTCGAACGAAAAGTAAGATTGCCGTTTTCGAAAGATTACTTCTCAAGCGGCAATCCGTTATTTTGCGCTCCAAATACACAAATAACTATATTACGGTGTCCCTTCTACGGTTCCGTACTTACCCCAGCGTAAAGCGCTGCTCTCTCCAATTTTCTTTTTAGAGGTAGCCTACAAAAATTATTTGTTCCCTCTTGATCGCAAACCCTATATATATTGACTATAACTTCTCTTGTTTGGCTATGAAGAGTTTTTCCCTGCGTAAATGTATTCATATTTATCACCTTTTTGCTACGCCGCTGAATAAAACCTTCAACGAACAAAGAAACGTTTTGCATACAAATAAAGAAACGTTGCCAAGCAACGCGACGGTCGCCTTTGCCGAGCAACGGGACCGTCGCCGTCGCGTTGTTAGTTGGATTCCAATCGCCCAGTCATTTTCGCTATTTTAATACATACGGGAAGTATGGCTCGGTTCGAAACGTTCCACATTACTGACCTTTGAGTGATCTGAGTGTTGACGGATTTCGGAAATAAAATGGATTTTTAATGATATATGATTTATTAAATCGATAAAATGTTAATATTTGATGCTAAAAAAATGCTAATTATGTTATCATTATATTTTTATGTTATTGTTAGAATATTACTGGATTTAAAGAATACTATTCTCCATATTATTTCAAAGTGAAAGGCGATTTTATTGCAATTTTTATATATTAATATTGTTAATAATGACAACGCCGCAATAGCGAATTTTCTCCTCTGCCTCCCCAGTCGTCCTAGCTCTAGAACCATGCCACGGACTTTACATGTTGTTGAATCAGCGAAAAAAATTACCGAACTCAGGCGCCGTTTTCTTTGAGCAACACCCGATTTTCCGAAATTTTCTGGTTAATTTTTTTGCACGGATGGTATTTGATGAAGAGTACCGAATATGAATATAAAGTGTAGATACATAAATTATATTCAATTTTAATTCTTAGAAATATTATTAGTAATGTATTGATGTGGCTGACACCAAATTAATATTACATGTTTTCTGGTCAATATTTGTGTTACTTGTAATGGGTTCTGGACAGAAAACTTCCTGTGTGGTCTTGATTTTCATACTACTACTTATTCTCAGTTTGTTTACTATACTGATTCGTGATAATATACGTCCATTTGGAGGTAGATGGGAATATATCTTGAGCTGGCATGACCTGTTATTTTCATTAATTCTTTTTCGGAAACGCTCCTTTTGAATAATTTGAAAATCGCCGCAGCTCCATGGAAATCGTCGGTGATTTTTTTTTTTATTTCCTGTATTTAGTTCTAATATTTTGCTTCATTTTTGATCCATTTTACTAAATCATCAATACCAACAAGTATATTCTTAAACCACTGGCCCATTTACCAAAAAACGATTACCGTTAGGAATAAGCGATTATTCTTGTGTGAAGTACGTTTAGATTTAAGCTTATTAAACAGTCCTATAGGACACATGGAAGGATTCGTCCGATTAACTATTAGACATTTTGATGGAGCACATTGCTTTGCACCACCTTGAGCTGCCTTTGAAAAGACAGGATTGTACTCAATTCTCTCTGTTTTTTTCTCCCTGATTGCATATTACTTCTTCGAAAAATTTTAGTGTAGCAGTAACACCCTCTCTATTATCCAAGCAAGTTCATAATAGAGAACAAAGGTGGTTTTTAAAGTCCTTCTGGAGTCTCTTAATTGAAGCTTTTGATGATGTTTTTAGTTTCAGTTTAAGCTTTTGAATGTATGAATGTATTATGTATGTATGTTTTCTTCTGTCTGAAATTCATGCCTTTTTGTACCCTAGCCTGACTTGTAACCTTAAATTCTATCTGCTCAAATGGATTTATATTTAATCCGTAATTTTGAAAGTAATTTGCCATTATCATTTTTGCTGTTAGATTACAAATAGTCTTTACGGTAGCTTCCTTTTAGATTTCCCCGTTTTGTTTCCGTATATTATAAGCCCAATCATGTAACATTTTAGCTATTTGTCTCACTGGCGGTTTCTCTATCTAACGTGTATTTTCTAGTGGAACGAAACTACATAAATTGGGCCGATAAAAACTTTCTCGATTTCTGGTATTATATATTAGACCGGGGGATAGTGAAAGATTTTGGGACACGATTTTACTCAGTATGCCTTTCAGAGGACAATATTATCCTTATATCTTCATGATAATAATGCATGAATCAAAGAGTCGTCTTGGGTTCTTCATATTAAAAAATGATTCATCATTTGTCCGAAAATCATGTGTTTTGGTACGATTTTAATCAGGCTGCCATGTGCTTTGTAATGAAATTCAAAATAAAAATTCCTCGTAAAATTATTGACATACCGTTAAGGTGGGCCCGAAGGGCTGATATGGCTACGTTAACTTGTATTTGAATAAGGAAATTTTCCGCGTTTTTAAACAGGCTGCCACTGATAAGTATACATGTTCTTGTTACAAAACTGCTTAAAATAAGATGGCATACCGATTGCGTATGCCCAAGTACTGTTTACATTGCAAAAATTTTGTACAGCTATGGAATATCATTCTGTGATTTTAGTCAGTATGCCATTCTATTTTCATACAGTTAATGGTAACGTATGATGTATATGATATTGGCATATCGTTTGAGAGGGTAGAAATTATAGGCATACGCAAAAAAAACATTGCAAAATAGAAAACACAAATTCCGTGTTTTTAAGCAGTATGCCGTTTTGTTTTTATTATAATCATGGTATATGAAGATGGAATAACAAATGGCATACCGATCGATAAGGCCCAAACTTGTTGAAAATATTTAAAAAAGATGCAAATATAGAAAAAACCAGTGTAAGAAAAACGTAACATTTTTATGTTTTTAAGCAGTATGCCTTTCTGTTATTATTCTAATCATGGTATATGTAGGTGGAATAACAAATAGCGCACCGATTGATGAGGTCTAAAGTTTATAAAAATAGTGAATAAAAAAAGAATTTATGAAAATATAGTTTATTGGAAATCGATCATATAATTATTGAGTAAATTTTTTTCCATCACTCCACAATATCTATTTTGAAGTTTGGCTCTTCCCCTCTTCTTGTGTGACGTAGATGTACATTTTATCGTCTTCCTCGTCAATGAAGCGTCATCATCATAGTCTTCACTATCATCATCATCCAAGGCTGCGATTGATTCGCTGTCATCTTGCAAGTCCCTTTCATGATCTGTAAATAATCATAGGTATTTCACATTTTAATGAGGACCTCAAATAATCTGTGTAAATGACAAGTGACGGTTGTCATTTCTTTTTGTATTACCTTCTGTAGCGTTCGGTTCAATGAAGACTTCATGAACGAATTGCGGAACCTCGTTGCCTTCAAACCAACGGAGGGTGTACGTATTATTCGGCTCTATCATCCAGCCAAATTCCGTCGGATTTAAGATGCTTGGATTTGACAAGTACGAATTGCTCCACATATTACCAATATAAATCGTACGCAATATGTGTTACTGGAGTTCTCTATTGCATGGTAGTAGAATGCATGCATTGAAATCCAAGAGACTAAATTTCGGTGCTATCGAGCATGCTATAGTTACAGGTAAACAGATGAACTCGTGCCTCATTAACAGTCGTACATTTTTAAGTCCGTTTTTCTGAGATAATTTTGGGGTTTTATTGTGAAAAAAATATGAATTTTCTACTGTAGAAGTGTTTGATATGTTTCGTCCTTATTTTCAATGCAATGATAATGTAAACTGTTGCCGCCATCATACTTGGTTTCTAAAAAAGTTCAAATTTTAAGGATACAGAAGGGCAATACTCACTCATAGTGAATGAATATAAAGCAAAAAAGAGCTTAACAAAAAGCACAGTACACGTGTTAGAAGTGAATACCTCTTTACCGAATTGAGCTTAATAACATTAAGCTATGGATTCAAATACACTGCGAATATATAATAGAAAATCTGTTATAGTGTAAAATGCGTGAGAGTCTTCTAGAGGTCCGATTCAATCGCGACTCGAACAGTCAAAATTATCGATTCCATAAGAGAGAAAGAGTTATATACTTTATCTCTTGAGACGAAAATTGCAAAGCGTGTCGTTACGCGAGCTTGAAAAATCACTCTCATGCGGCCAAAGAAGTATTCACTTCAAAAAGAATCGAATTTATCTCGGCTCTAAAATGGCAATGCATTTTACTATCTTTAATTTAAGAAAGTTTTGCAAAAAACGGGTTTTAAAATTTAAGATGGGTATTACGCCCCCTGGTGGTCATTTTGAAAATTTTAAAATAATTTCCAACATTTTCTCTTGGCCGCTTTAGTCATTTAGTCATACATTTTGTTACCGTAGTCTTTACGACAATTACTTTTCGAAATATAACCGAATGCCATTCATAGTTTGGGCATCGAATATTAACTAACGATAAGAAGGTTCACTCTCCGCGGCGGCACGTCAACGGTATGCCTCCTTCCCCGCGCGAAAACTAGCATGATACTGGCATGTGACCTTTGGACCCGGTGCACACTGGTCGAATTGCCAGGAATGCTGGCCATAATAAGGTTTACCAGAAATAAGACATAAAAGTTATTAAGTATTACACGTTTAATATATCGTGTTTTAGACAAATAATTGTTGAATTTTTGGCCCATCATCTATATTTATATATAGGGTATATCAATTATCAATAACGATAAAAATCATGTATAAAAATAATTTTTCTATTTTGGTAACATAAAGAAGTCTTTTCGATACGCAAAGTAGTGTCGAAAAGAAGCTCTTTTCGACACTACTTTTGTTAACTGGTTGCTATGATATTAACAAAATTGTTCAAGGTAAAGGCTCACTAGCAAAAATTTCGACACCGTTTTGAATGGGATTCCTAATAATACAGGCATCAAAAGTGACAAGATGGCCGTCCAACTTTTGATCGCGACTTGAATAAATTAATGTTTTTCATCAAAAAACGTGCAAAATAGAAAAAATAGTATAAAACACACGTTTTAAAAGACATTTAGCGCACTCGCACGTTAGGAAACTCCCCACTAGCGGGTCGTTTCGTAATTTCGTGCTCGTGCGATAAAATATGGTCTTTTAAAACTAGTATCTTAATATACTATTGTATGTTCTTAAACCGTTTTAAAAAATAATTTTGAAAATTAAGGGCTCCTTCGTTGTAAAAAAAGGATTTTAAATTTTTAATTCGATGATCCAAATTTTGTTTTTGCAATGGTTAATTCAGGAGCCTCACGAGCAAAATGAATGTTAAGAGGACGACAGAAACGCGTTGATGAGTTATCGCTATTTTTAAAAATTAATCTAACAGGAACCAAACTAGTAAAAAATATAGAAGCATCAGTGCAGCTGTTGTTCGAAAACACTTGCTTATATTCTGGCTCTCACAAGGCAGAATATCGACAGGCCATGATACAACTAAAACAATCATGTTGGCAGGCGACCTTTGACGCGGCGGCCATAGACCAGCTCATCCTTTTGTCAGAATGTTTGTATTCGGATATATGGTGAAATAATTAACACAAAATCAATCTCTTAGTTATTACAAACCTTGAGTATTGTTATCAATAATAACTAATTAAAAAGTTTAATAGATTTTTAAAACAGCCAGTTGAATACAAACCTTATCAAAATATTTATTTGGTGACAGTAATAAAAAAACCATAACGTAAGTTTGACAGGGCGCTGCAAAAAATTCACAAGATATCAACTGTGTTTTTCCAAAGCCAACTAGAGTACCAGAGTGCTGTAAATAATTTCGTCATACATTTGATTAAAAATACTGCAAAGGAAAATATCGTTTATGGCCAGCTTTTATTTAAATTCAACCTGTGTGCGCCGTAGTTCGCCGATCGTTACCAGGCAACGAAGAAAATAAACTACGATTCCTTTGTGGCGCTCGCTGAACACGCATATCCCGTGGAGTGGGCCTCCTTGTCATTAGTTAATGTTCGGTGGTTTGGTTAGTAGCTACCCGGTACTAAAAGAATGGGAAATCGTGTTGTATGTAGCCTACTGCCTCCTACTTGACGAGCTCTGATAGTGCATCATGCCATGTTCTTGCGGTGCGGGCGACCCTGTTCGATTCCCGTCAGTAACAAAAGTTTTTTTTACATTTTTTAATATGATAAACTCTCACATTTTGTATGTCGTTTTTATTTTAACAAAGTAAATTACTAACTTTAATTATAAACCAAGAGGCATACTAATTAAAAACACGGTTTTTTTCCCCAATTTTTTAAAAAAAATTTATATGGAAAACTCGCCCAACTTGTATGCCATTTCTTATTTCACCTAGATATACCATGATTATAATAAAAACAAAAGGGCATACTGCTTAAAAACGCGGATTTTTTTTCTATATTTGCAACTTCATTTTTATTTTTTAATATGACGAACCCGCACAACTCGTATGCCATATTACATATCAACATTTTAGTATACAAATTTAATGTTACAACAAATTTTGTACTGACTAAAATCACAGAATGTTATTTGCAATGTAAACTTTACTTGGGCATACGCAATCAGTATGCCATCTTTCCTTAAGCAATTTTATAACAAGAACTTGTATACTTGTCAGTGGCAGCCTGTTTAAAAACGCCGACAATTTCCTTTTTCAAATACAAGTTCACGTGGCCATACCAGCCCTTCGGCCAGCCAGCCCTTCGGCCAGTAGCGTGCCGTGGGTATAAGGGCGGTGGGGCGAGCTATTTCGAGGGCGCCGAATGATGAGCCATTTGCAGTTTGCATTAGGAGACTGAGACGGGTTAGATAGAGGGCGGGGGGGGGGGGGGAGCATTCGCCCCCTGGCCCCCTATACGGCACGCTACTGCCTTCGGCCCCACCTTAACGGTATGCCAATGGTTTCCCGAGAAATTTTTATTTTGAATTTCATTACAAAGCACATGGCAGCCTGATTAAAATCGTACCAAAACACATAGTTTTCGAACAAATGACGAATCATTTTTTGATATGAAGGAACCAGGATGACTCATTACTTCATGCATTATTATCATGAAGATATAGGGATCATATTGTCCTCTGAAAGGCATACTGAGTAAAATCGTATCCCAAAATCTGTCACTATCCCCCGGTCTATATATATTTTTAACTGTTTGCGTTTATTATTTTTACGAAAACCATGTAATTAAGGATTACTTATTGTCAAAAATCACTATCACCTTGTGGGCAACTTTTTAATTAAATAAATTCATGCCTGTAGCAGCGTGGTGTTTTCACCTATTGCGGGATTTTCACTTATCAATTCACTGAAAGCACCACACTTCATATGTGAATGAGGTGAATTCTGAATGAGGGTTATCCTTATTATAAAAATGGTTTATCGAAGAACCCTATTAATATTCTGGTATTAAAAATCTCACTATTTTAGACGCCACGTAAAAAAGTACCATTTAATTTACGAAAAAGCCTTAAAATACAATTTTTTTAAACTTTTAGGAACACAATATTTTGTAATCAGATTAGGCTAAATGTGGAACGTATTTAAACTAAACTTTCAAATAAAGACAAGTCTATTACAATATCTTGAAAAGCAACGGAAATAAGGGGGGTGGAACTTCTAATTTCTATTTCGAATATTTTCTTTATAGCTTTTAAATAGTATCACAGAGCACTGACTTTTTGAAGAATTTTGTAATGCATAGCCCAAACCATCTCAGTATAAAATTATTATATTCAGTAGTTTTCGAGGTAACTGGACCAAGCACAAAAATATAGCTTGAGCAAAAAGATCCGTATTATAACCTATATATCACTTTTATGCTGTCTAACAAAACGGCAAAGTACTCGTTAACCCGTAATATTTTGTTCATAGTATAAGGCGTTTCGATAACGAGACACAATAGCAGATATTTCTCTGCTTTATTGTGTGGAACGTACTATACAGAGTGATTCTTAAGCAGAGTTGGACAAACATTTCGCAACTTGATAGTGCAGGTATTATTTCAGATATCAGTACACAGATTTTCAAACATTTTTGTTACAAAATTAAAAAAGGTATTTGAACTATACTAACAACAAAAATAATATTATATTAATTTCACGTTGTTTACAGGTAAACCCACTGTATTACTTCAAGCATAATAATAATTGATATAACGATTCTCAAGTTCATCAGGTTCAAACTTTCCACTGTTGGATTTTATATAACAAAAACAAAATTTTCCATTAGGCTAATACTGGTGACACCCAAATCCAGTGTAACTTTGGTGTTAATTTAAAAAAAATATAGTTACTTGGTATATTGACATAGGTACAAACTATCTGAACTGCGGTGGGACTTCTGGCTCAAACATAAGAGCAACCAACAACTTAATCTTAATTAGTACTCAGTATACTTTTTACATATTCGATACTTTCTCTCTAATGGTAAATGACAAGTTGACATTCGCTTGTGGATGGCACTGCTGATGCCCTTTTTTAAAAAATATAAATGGTCACTACATGAGGTTACATGTAATGCACTTGAAACAGAAAATGGTAAATTCCAAATTCTATGTTTGAAGATGTTCTTTTCTTCAAGTAATTTTACAAATTTTTATAACAAGGCAGATTCTGGCTGCATGTGTTACTATTTCCATCACCATGCAATCAAATTAGAACTTTGCAACCGATGCTGCCGATTTTTCTTCAGTAACATTTTTTCAGTTTTAAATTTGAAACTCCAGTTACGGATAGCGTTTAGGATTTGCTAATGGAAATGTTTATATCATCGCACGGCATATAGGTGCGGAATTCAACGAAATGTTTATGTATCATATGTCCCCTACGTCACACGTATATATATATATATATATACATAGACAAAATTATCGAATATCTTAAAATGTTCATATATTTTTTATGTAAAAATAAATTCTTGTGAATCCAGTCATTTAAACACTATCTACTACGAAAGACAGTTTATTTTAAAGGTTTTCAAAGAACAATCTTAAGTTTTATGAGAAAAAAATCGTGAAAAAAATAATACTAAATATTATGAAAAGTAATGATATCTACTTCAAACTTAAATGCTATATGGATGGTAAATACTAGTGTTTGAATTAAAATAAGAGCATAGTTAGTAACGAGTATGCGCCCCTCGAACTCTAATTACTGCTGGCATCCTTCTTGGCTTGCTACTAAATAGAGTTTGGATATATTCTTGAGCAATTGCGTTCCATTCATACTGTTCAGCAAAGCGAAGCTGTTCTATTGTACTTGGAACGGGATATCTTCATCGTATGCGGCGTTTAAGCTGATCCCATATAATGTTCTATCGGATTTAAGTCCGGCCTATATGGTAGCCAGTCTATTCATTAAATCTGGACCTCATCGAGGTAATTAGTCACTATGTCAACTGCATGCGCTCGAGCATTATCGTGTATTATTACGAGTCACTAGTCATTCGTCCAGTCACTTCCACAAGTTCAGTACGTCCCTTCCAACTGATACCTCCTCAAAGCATTATACCGCCACCTCCAAAACTGACGGTCTCTATGAGGTTGCAACTCGCGTACTGTTCCCCAGCTCTTCTATAGACATGGTTTCATCCATCTGGCTTCCATAATTGAATTCTAGTCTGATATTCCTCTGAATATGTGTTCTGGTAAATTCTAATCGACGAGTTTTGTGATTTTCGAGAAGACGTGGAACATTGGCAGGCTGCCTTGGCTTTAAACCGCTTATTTTGATCTTCGCTTCATTTTTATGAGGGTGCTTGTTACTTTTTTAACATCGGTTCAGCGGTTGCCTAAAATTTACAAATTAAAAAACAACTTCATTAATTAACGATTTTCAAAATGTAATAAAAGACTTAACTTGAAGCAATGGTTATCTTAAATTTTTGCTTAAAATAGTCACGCCACGCAGCGCCTTACCACAATTTTTCTGCTTTTAAATTTTTTGTAAAATTCCAAACCATTTTCGGAACATTTGCGAATAGAAAGAAACTGTCTTTACCAATTTTGTTTGTTTAAAATTTTAAACAATTTATTTCATGTTTCGTTATTGTAGTAACATTACATTGACAACTGTGGTTGAATTTGATTTTTTTAAAGTCGTTTCTTCATTTCATTTCCTTTTCATTTCGAAAATGGTGCGCGTCAGGGCGTTAGAGGAAAAAACGGAAGCAATCCTTATCTATGCCAAGGCTAGCCGTAATTTACATGAGGCTGAAAGAATTTTCAACGGTAGATTTCCCGACAATCCTGTCTGCCGAAAATACCTGAGCGAACTGGTTCAAAGAACCGGAAGTGTACTTAGAGAAAAGGAGACTGGAAAAAAATCTATCTCGGAAGAAAAACAAATTGACATTGTTGCAACTCTAGTCAATAATCCTCAGCAGCTTACGGCAACAGTTTCAAGAGAGTGGATGTTTCAGCAACTACGGTAAAAAAATACTTAAAAAAACACAAATTTCACCCCTACAAAATAATGATACTACACGAACTACATGAAGATGATCCTGAGAGAAGCATGCAGTTCTGCCAAATTTGTCTGAGAGAATAATTGAAAATCCAGCATACACGAGAAGCATGTGTTTCAGCGATGAATGCACTTTTTTTTAAATGGGAATGTCAACCGCCAAAATATGCGATATTGGGCGGATGTAACCCTCATATTTTTCGAGAGCGTCGATAATCCTGTCTGCGGAAAATACCTGAGGGAACTGGTTCAAAGAACCGGAAGTGTACTTAGAGAAAAGGAGACTGGAAAAAATCTTTCTCGGAAGAAAAACAAATTGACATTGTTGCAACTCTAGTCAATAATCCTCAGCAGCTTACGGCAACAGTTTCAAGAGAGTGGATGTTTCAGCAACTACGGTAAAAAAATACTTAAAAAAACACAAATTTCATCCCTACAAAATAATGATACTACACGAACTACATGAGAGAAGCATGCAGTTCTGCGAAATTTGTCTGAGAGAATAATTGAAAATCCAGCATACACGAGAAGCATGTGTTTCAGCGATGAATGCACTTTTTTTTAAATGGGAATGTCAACCGCCAAAATATGCGATATTGGGCGGATGTAACCCTCATATTTTTCGAGAGGGTCATACGCAGAATCCCCAAAAAATTAATGTGTGGGCAGGAATATTGGGGAACCACATTGTAGAGCCCATATTTCTAGAGGCAAATCTAACTGGCGTGTTGTACTTAGATATGCTTCAAAATGTTATCGGTCCCCATATGCGTGAAATAGTGGCTGAAAACTAAGACGAATTTCAAAATCCACTTATTTTTCAACAGCAGACCAGTAAGAGAGAGGTTGGATCAGTCATACCCAGCACGGTGGATTAGACGACGTGGTCCATTGGAATTACCTGCTCGGTCACCAGACTTGAGTCCTCTCGATTTTTTCTTATGGGGATATCTGAAGTCGAAGGTGTACATCACACAACCCGAAACAATTCAGGAACTTAAATACAGAATTATGCAGGTATATGCTAACTTAACACTAGAGATATTCCAAAACGTAAGGAATGAGTTTCAGAACAGACTATTTTATTGCCCGGAAGTGGAGGGACATTATTTTGAAAACTTGCTAAAATGATTCTTTGTTCGGTTAGTAAATGAATTCATTATCAAAGTGTTTAAGATAACTATTGCTTCAAGTTAAGTATTTTATTACATTTTGAAAATCGTTAATTAATACAGTTGTTTCTTCATTTGTCAATTTTAGGCAACCGCTTGTTACTTTTTTAACATCGGTTCAGCGCGCTGAACCGGTGTTAAAAAAGTAACAAGCGAATGGACCATATCCATATCGCGTAAAAGAGGGCTTAGTGCGTTCAACTTGTTTGATCGACGTTCATGCCATCTAGTGTTCTCAATAAAAGAAATTTTCCAGTTTTCCGCACCGCCTGTGTATCAGAATTAAATAATAAAGTGCTAAGGTGGATAGCTGGTAATCGAGGTATCCTCGTGCATCTTTTGAGACACTATGTAAGGAGAGTTAAATAAGCATCCCTTGCGTCAGAAGGCGGGTATCAATATGACCAAATATTACAAAAGTAAAATATAAGATTGGCGGAACTCGAATAATAGATACCTGTCCGTGCCAATCTGTACTTAATTGTAAATCCGCACCGTTGTGGGGAAATATGTAACGTAACATGATTCCGCCTTGTGGAATTATTTTGTATGGGTGGGATTTTTTCAAAAATGTGGTATAGATCATTGTTATATGTAGAGCATAACAATAATGATATAAGACCAGTAAAGTATTAATGTTAAATTTAAGAATATGTGATGGTAGTTACCTCATGCTAATCTGCAAAAATACATAAAGTTGCGTTATGTGTTTATGCTAATCATGATTAGTGGCAAAGAACATTCTATCGTAGTAGAATATTCTTTGTGAACCTTTGTGGATCTGTGAACAATTTTGGAAATTGGTAATTAGATGCAAATTTAAACAAAAACCATTAGCGGTGAACTGTTTATTTGGATATGTTCCAGGTAGTTTTTAAAAAAGTACAGAAACGAGAATGAAACCCAATCCGTGATGATTCTTAGGACGGATAGATAAAGGTAAGACTTACGGGATACTCTTAGAGCATATTGCTAGGTTATCTAATATAAAAGTCGGATACATTGGATGCCCAATGTGTAATATAATACAATAAATTATAAATGTTGTAAAGTAACGAACGTTATGTTTGTTATATTAGCTCTATAAGATATTAAATCTTGAGAAGCAAATTTCAAAGTATAGGAGAAATGAACTCGGGTATACATAAAGCAAATAATCTAAAGAAAGTTTCCTAAATGGGTGCTGCGAGAAAATAATTGTAATTGGTATTTTAATTGGTGTTCCATGTTTTCAAAACTAGCTATGTCATTAAATTGATCTAGGATAGCAACGTATTCTGTCAGTTTTTTGAATCGTACAACTAATTCTCCTAGTCCATAATTCAATTTGTCTTCTTTTTCATCAGGTAGGGAAAGTAAGGTATTTTGGTGATATAATTAAGTTTGTAAAGTTTGATATATGTGCTTATTTATTAAATATTTTTGTAAGATAGGTACTCAGCACACAATTAACATACACTAATACTTAATCAAAAACTAAGTGCAAAAACTGTTGTTAAAAATTTCAGATTCTACATAGGTGATTTGATTGTAGAGAAGGCAATTTGGTGAAAGAGGGAAGCTAACTTGGTAAAAGGCAAAAAACACTTCTAAAATTATTGGGAAACTTGTTTGACGAACCAATCGGCTTACTTGCCTCATGTCATCATTCTCATAACCTCTGCATTTCTTCTTTGACATGGCGTTTTTCTTATAGGGTCTAGGTAAATTGGAGGCAATTTGGTGATTTTCTGAAACATAAAACAAATATTCTAGAAAACAACATATTATTCAGCACAACTCTAAAAATAAAGCCATAATAAAATATTGCATTAAATCATAGCAATGAATTATTCGAAGAACACTAACTACCGCCTTGAATACAGAAAACTGCATGCAACAAAGCTAAGAAAATGACGCCAATATTTAATCAGCTGCAATTTTATGAAGAGCTTAAACCTTTATATTCATTGACAATATTATGATCAAGTAACATACTTTATCTTCAATATAATTATAATAAATAATCCCTCACCAAATACTCCTAATTTTGTAGGGAATATGTATATCTGAAAGAAAAACAGGTAGACAGTGTGAAGAACTTCATAAAAACTATAGGTTTTATTACTATAACAGAGTTTTATCCACAATACCGAAACATAGTCTTTGCCAGTAGCGTGCCGTATAGGGGGCCAGGGGGGGCGAATGCCCCCCCCGCCCTCTATCTAACCAGCCTCAGCCTCCTAATGCAAACTGCAAATAGCTCTTCATTCGGCGCCCTCGAAATAGCTCGCCCCTCCCGCCCTTATACCCACGGCACGTTACTGGTCTTTGCATTTAATTTAATCATCTCCTGAGGATGTTAACATAATTAGCGAAACGCGCATCGAGTGCAATAGTTCTTTTCGGTATTGTGGCTAAAACTCTGTTGTAGTGCGTTATGCCGCTCAGTATAGGCTTTATAACAGTTGTGGTAATCCGATAATTGTCATGTGTTTGACCAATATTTGCGATACTCGAGTTTGTTGTAAAAATCTCGTTAATAAACTTAATTCGAACCATATTACATATTTGACGATTTAAGGTGGGGTTTCGTGAATCCGAAGAGGCTCCTTTTGATCCAAATATTTTAACATTTTCCCTGTGGTCGTATGAAGTTGAAGTTGCTTTAACTTTTATTTGATTTGTCGTTCTTAGCCTCACTTTTGCAATGTTTTGTCTACTATTTTGGTTCTTGTTAAGCAGTAACTAGAAAAGGAATTTTCAAGAGCCAGGACATCTGTGAAAGTCTCTTAATCACTATAGTCCCTTTTTATGGTTTAATTTAATTTACTTTGGTTTATTCCTATAATATGTGGTTCTACACATACACAATCCAATGAAATCTTATAATACACAAGAAAGTTATTAACGATCAAAACATACCGAATTAATTTGACCCAATGCGTATGACGACAGGTCATCATTAAACAGCCTTTATTTAGACATAATTTTAAGCTAAATTGACAGATTAAATATAAGCATAAAATTGATCAGTCAAGTACCAGGCCTATTATCGGGAGCCACTCGCGCGAAGTCTCGCTATTCAGAGGGTTCCTTGCATTCAAAACTCCATTGTTAAATTCTCTACAGTTATTTAAATTATATACATACGTACTATGTTGGGGTTTGGAATCTTCGGCAAAATGCACTTAAACGGAGTTTTATCCACAATACCGAAATAGAATTATTGCACTCAGTCATCTCCTGATGATGCTAACATGGTTAGCGAAACGCGCGTCGAGTGCAATAAATCTGTTTCGGTATTGTTATTGTTGTTAAAACTCCGTTTTAGTATATACATTCGCTAAATTAATTGATATTTATGGGGTTAATATTTCTATTTAATTTTAATTCATAACACTTGACAGTTGAAAAAGTTGGTTTGAGCTAGCATTGAATGAAGTAATATGAAGTCTAACTAATTTTCACGAAAATCTAAACCATTTGATTCATCTCATCAAGCTGTAAAATATTAAGAGGTGGTGGACGTATTAAATTTTTTGTTTCGTGTTGCTTATGTTCCAATTAGTATTTGAATTATGTATTCAAGTGCTTGCAAAGTTATTAAATCACACAAAATGCATTAATTCATTATCCAGCATAAATTCAATAATCTTTATCATGGAGATATAAACCTATAACCTAACCCACAATTGAAGATAGCCAGGAATCCTGTCGGTATGTAGAAAAGACACTTATTGTTCTGTAATTCACGGTAATGTCCCCCGACACCGGCTTCACTTACATCTTTTTTCCTTCTCCGATAAATACGACGTGGCCAAAGTACGAAAGAGATACTGATAGGCACTTTGTGTCATGTTTTGTTATTACAAGTACTGGAGTATCTTGTAAAATAGGTGCTAAGTGACATACGTAGTACGTTGCGATAGCTAATAGTGGGCTTAAATCGGTGCAGATTTTCTACAAGGTGAGCTCTCGCAAACAGTGGAATAAGGTAAAATTTAAACTTATTGGCACTAATTCTATGTTCAATTATTAACATATCTAATAACGAAATATTAATCGACTTGTTTACTTAGTTGCAATTTAAATCTCTGGGAGTTTCGATAATCTATATGGCTAGCTTTCGAAGTAAATAGTATTCACTGGCAGGTACTTTTTGTTATTGACTTCTTCATTTGTTCGACTTAAAATAAATGTTATACACTAGGCCTCCAGTGGCATCATTAGCAAAAAAGGTTTGTTAAAAACTGAAAAATGTGTTTTGCATCAAAACGAAAAACGATATTGTTTTCCTTTTTCGCTAAAAAGTTTTATACAACCGTTCTGAGAAAATATAGAAAAATAAAATCGGTGAAGACGGCCAAGCCATTATTTTCTAATAGATTGTTAGCAAAAAATTAATACTGGAAGCATGTCTAGAGTTTTTCATGATTAATTTAATCTTATGGTCATATTTATCAGACAGATATCAGTTTATAATTATTGAAGGCCAAAATTCCACTACGTTACCAGTGCTAAATCATTTATCAGGTTCTCTCTTTTTTGTTTTTTACTCACTCCAGCGATTATTACATTATATGTCTGTTATTTTTTCCATGCAATACGACGATGATTGTAAAATGTTTCGGATCTATTTGTTTCTGCCAAAGGTCAACAAATGACAGACCAATTTGACACAACACCCTGAAACTACCCATACCCCGGTCGTGTGTTTACACGCCAGAGTATAGTATTGGCTGTGATCGTCACGTGGACTATTATTTCTTTGAAATAATTTATTGTCGCAGATCCCGTATTCTAGCTGTGCGCGTATCAGGTTTTTTTAGAGTTTGAATAAGTTTAAGTTTGTCTAACGAATCTTCGAGTAGCGTACCTCTTGTCTGTAATACAGCAATAAAAGCCAATTTTCGAGAGAACACAATTTATTTTAATTATAATTAGACATTTATACATTGAACAACCCAGCGCACTATCAATTTTAAACCATAGGAAGTTTAGCAATTTAGTAAAGTAAAAGTCGTACAATTGAAATATTAATCATAACATAATTTTAACAACTAATCCCTACGCAATTTGTCAATCAATAAATTCTACAGTAAAATTGCAACAAATAAAATCATACATAAGTAGGTATCAATTTGGTAAATTAAAGTCGTACAAATGGAAATTAAATCACAACACAAGTCAACTAGAGAAATCGTTATGCGTCTTATCAATCAATAAATTGGACAGTAAAATTGTAACAAATTCAATGGTATAAAGAATATATTTAACTACATTTTATAAAAATTAATTATGTTTGATCAAACTATGGTGACCAATTTGCATGAAACCGGTATCAAAAACAGGTGGTAAGTAATGGCCCACGGCGAAAAGATATACTTCATATTTACATTACATCAATTTCACCTCATGTGTTTGCCTCTATCAAACCGTCAATGACCAACCAACAGACCTAATTGCACGTAAGTCAGTCCCTTGCACCAGAAACGCTAACCTTGTATACTATTAACTAGCAGTACATCAAAGATCTTTAGTTTTTATAATTTTTTTTACGCGGGGGAGGTACTCCAGCCGCCGGTGGATAGTACACCAGGCAGAATTTTACTTTTTTTCACACGGGGAAGGTGCTTCAGCCGTAAGTCATTTTTGCTGACCAGGCTAAGAGATATTTTTTTTAACGCAGGGGCGGTACGCTAGCCCCGAGACCTTGTCCAGTAGATTTTGAATGTTTGCAAGCTTCAAAACCCATTCAATAAGTAATTTATTTTTAATTATGTATAGTCAATATTAATAACCAATTTCAGCAAACCAGCCAAACCTATACCTAAGTTGTCTTTAAGGCCTCCATATTTGATACAAACTCTTTAAATATAAACTTCACATTACTTTATGTCAAACCCTACATTTTCTTTATTTACATGGCCTGACTGAAACCCGATACTCTTGTCTAATTTGACCGGGATACCGTTCCCTAAATCTGTACCACATTTATGCCATCGGTAACGAATATTTATTTTTTTTATGATTATTTCGAATCAACTCATGATACATGTAGTGAATTGGTAATTTGATTTTATTTATTAATGTAATTTAACCCTGTTAATGGCACATAAGTTTATAATATTTGAATTCCCAAAGAAAGCGGACATAATTATCATGTTCGTCTCGTGACACAAGTAACTTGTGTTGGTAAATTCATATTAATTATTTATCTATTTTGCTTTACCAAATCCGATTTATAGAGTCAGATAACTGAATAGGTGTTAAACATTAACGAAATATGTGACATATATTCTAATGAAATAACTTCTCACCTGTAATTTTACACAGTTCACTTTGGACTAATTCAGGATCGGTTTGTTTTGACTCTACTGTCTTAGTATATTTTTCCGTGACTTTCGGCATTTTGCTAGATAGTTTAACTTTTACTTTAACTTTATTTTACCTGAAGAGCAATGAAAGGGTTATAATCGAATAATTGTCAACAGTTTCGCAGCCACACAAAGACGTCGCTCTATTGCCAAGAACCTAGATTACCCAAGTCGTCGAAACGTCGCCAGAGAGTAACCTAACTCCATGTAATTATAACCCTTTGGTTTGCCAATAATTGACAACAGTTTCGCAGCCGTTCAAAGACGTTGCTCTGTTGCCAATAACTTAGATTACCCAATTCGCAGCCGTCGAAACGTCGCCAGAGCGTAACCTAACTTAATTAATGCCTATGAATGTCATGAAATACCTTTGCAAAATTTCCCTATCGATGCCGTTGTCTAAGCCAGCCGGTTTCCCGTTGTTAAGCCAATAATATCAATGTTATTAGATATACAACATGCACAGCCGTTGAAGACGTCGCGTCGCCAAGGTATATCCAATTTCTCGTAAAGGAAACCCACAGCATTCACAGGTACTCTTATGTATCGTAAAATTGCTAGCTAACAAGTGTCCAGATTCAGTAGCGTATTTTCCTTTTTATAGGAGTTCGCGCCTCCCGTCCCTCGATTTCTGTGACGTCTTTCGAACATTTATTTTATTCGGCCCTTCGTATGGGAATTCTACCGGCTTACTCTTTTTAACATTTGATTAATTTTGCCTGCGTTTATTAAATAAAATTAATTTAATTAAGCAATAAATTTGCTTTTAGTTGTATAATTTGCAGGGTAGGTCTGGGCCCTTTCAACCCCAAGCAGTAAAACCTGTTTTGATTCAAATGATCTATCACCAGATCCAGTAGTTAACCCAAGCTACTACTAATTCTTCTCCCAAATTAAAAATAATAAAAACTTGGCTTGAAAATATTTAGATAATTACAGAACAGTAATATGTAATATAAACTAGTTCTTTCTAATGGTTTAAATGTCTCAGTTACACTATAAAATCGTTGCTAATTTTAATATCATTTCAGCAATTATTAAAGAAATATCGCAAAG
Organism: Pissodes strobi; assembly: GCA_016904865.1. Lineage (NCBI taxonomy): Eukaryota > Metazoa > Arthropoda > Insecta > Coleoptera > Curculionidae > Pissodes > Pissodes strobi. Next base: position 88,944 of record MU185175.1, read on the forward strand.
TTTACCATAAGAACATCAGTACGAATTTAGAATTACAACTAAAATTACACAAGAAGAAATAAAGGTAAACTTTTTTAAGCTTTTATTTAAATGCACTAAAAAGAAGAATATAAACTTTGAAGTAAATCTAACCCATTATTTTGTTACATTAAACATTTTTATATGATATAAATGCTTGTCGCAAAATTTTCTTGATTAAATTTCTTCTTAGAATTACTTGTCAAGATAAACCTATTCTAGCGACAAGCTTTTATATCATATAAAAATGTTTAACGTAACAAAATAATGGATTTGATTTACTTCAAAGTATATTTTCTTCTTTTTAGTGCATTAAAATAAAAGCTCGTACTTTTATTTCTTTTTTACTTCTTAGTATTATTACTTATGTTTACAGTCGCCCTATGGCGAGGTCCTATCGCGTCTGCAGTTTGGGTATATACAGTCTGCACCCGTGCTAGCTATACGCCATAGGACGACTGAAATTAAATATTCATTAAATGTACATGCTTTTCATGCGTTGGGTTAGTTTCTGCTAGTTTCTGTTAGCCTTCGCAGCGAGTAAACCCTTGGCTTGAGCAGGCGTGCTGCGTTACTCTCTAAGCGCCCCAGTGAGGTGCCACATTGGCGTATGATATATTTATACACCCTCATACCATTCACCCCTCGGCACGTACTCACCTTGACGTTGGGTGTGGCCATGTAGCCAAAGTATATGCAATGCAGTAAAAACTGTAAAAACTATTTAACAGTTCAAGCCGTTTCTGGCTATCATCGTTCTCGAGATACAAAAAACTGCCCTTTTCATCCTCCAACCCCCTTCATCCAAAACTTTTCAGCGAAATATCTTCATTTCTCCTGAGTTATCCAACAGTGAAATCCGTGCGTTTCAAGCTGTTACAGTTCCCCAGATGCTACCCCTTTCGTCGTTCTAGTGGATGAAATTCCAAATTTTTCGGACATCTTCATTTCTCTTGTAAAACAGCATCGCGAGTTTCGTTATGTTTTACAGATCGATGGTGAGCATGAATTCTTAAAAACAATAAAATTTGCCATTTTTGTATCCGCCATTTTGATTTTTGATCTGGGAAAAGGTTTAAATTGTATTGTCATGCATGGGAGCCAAACATAATATGCCAAACCTGAAAAAAATACCTGACGTTAAGAAGTACAGTAATGTATGGATAGTTCGAATCCCCTATAATCCGAACGGTCACAATATGTAAAATTATATCCATAATCCGAACATCCAGAATTCCGAAATCTGTAATCCGAACTTTTACTGAATATTTTGAAGTTGCAATATGTATCCAATGTATGTAAGATTTTCCATATCGTTAGAAGTTTGTTTTTATTTTGAAATACATATGTATAAACATAAATGAAGGTTGTTATGCCATTGACATCAATTTTTTTTGTAGTGGGAATGTATTTGTATGATTAATACATCGTTTATTATGAATTCTATAATCCGAACGTTTTGGTAATCCGAACGGAGTCTGCCAACTTTCTGTTCGGATTATCCATACATTGCTGTAGTTGTAATTCAGCTTGCAAGATTTCATTAAAGACAAACAGACAAACAGGTGAAAGTAAATAAAAGCTTGTAAAAACCATTTAAAATCTAACATAACTTGACATATGCAGAACAAAGAGCATTACAGCCATTGACGAGATGATACTATTAAAATTCTTCCATATAAAGGTAATTCAACCGTAGTATTGGATAAAGGTTATTTGACCGTAGTATTGGATGACAGTTACGTATAATGTCTCTTTTAAAGAGGGGTACCTAATTACGCAATACAAAATAAAGACTCAATGGAAAATATTACAAGATAGATATTAACATGCTAAGAAAATACAAAAAAGGAGTTTAACAATACAATATTGAAATATTCAGTGACACCACACATTAGCAAAATATCTCATTTTTATGGAGTACTGAAAATATACACAATAAATATAATTTATGTTCAGTAGTGAGCTGTATAAATCCACAAAATACTCGATCGCTAAATATCAACTTAACATTCTTACCAATAACAAAACCTTATATCTATAATCATCACTATATAAATTTCTTA
>MU185175.1:93515-120549 GCA_016904865.1 Pissodes strobi
TGTTTAATTCCAATACCTATTAAACCTCCTTGGGTCTTTATCACTACCATTAATAGAACAGAAAGTTTGTTTTTTATCATTATTTTGCATGGAAAATTTTGAAACAATAACCCATGAAACTCAGAACAGAATGTTTCATTTTTCTCTTGACAAACAACAAAAGACATTTTTGCGTTATACTGGGGAATTCTAATACATGACAAAGTACAGAAATAGCGATTTTTTTCTATATGGTCGAGGGTGCGATTTCTGACTTTTTTAGGCTATCGTCATTATTAGATTGTAGCTTTCTCTACTATTCCTTCTTCATCGGCAAATTATACCACAATTTTATTTGACAAATCAAATTCAAAATCAAGATAGTCCCTTATTTATTTTTTAGATAATCCCACAGTATCTTGTCTGAAATATAACAACGCAGCGGCTACAAATCCGCAAGATGTTATAAAGCTCGAATGAGGAAGTTTCATCAAAATTTTTATTGCTGATTTCGATAGCTCATGAAAAACACGTGTTATTTCTTTTTTTCATATGTCGAAAATCGAAGCAGATTTGTAATAATCATCTTTAGCGGAAATAAAAAAAATACGTATCGATTTTTTTCACTGTTCTATAGTTCGCAATAAAAAATAATTTTTCATTTTTGGGGACACTTCCTCATTTTCCATTTATTTGTTCGGCATTGTAATTGCGTACAATTACTAGCTGTAATATACGAGTACTTGGAATTCGGTTTGCTTAACTCTTTACATTCATCCTCATGTTGTGAATCATGGTCTAGTTTGGGTTAGTTAGGATTCTGGAATCATCTCTCACTACTTGCTTGCAAATTGCTTTGCCAGATTTTTTTCATTGCATTGTTAGATGAAAAAAGTGCATTTTTGGGAATACGATTGTTCATGACAGTTCCTGCCAATCCACTAGACCTGGTAATTGGTGTGCCAATCAACGCCATCGAGGTGAAATACCTCTCAGTGTAAACTAAAATTTCAGTTTTAAGTGTATCCAAAAGTCTCGACACAAAACGCCCACCAACGTCTAATTTCCCAGGTATTCGAATTAACAGAGTTTCGACTGTGGTCCCTATTCCCAGGTAAAGGTGAAAACCCAGAGCTAATTTCAATGTGCTTGAAATTTTATTACCTAGTTTGTTATTCACATAGTGTATTATTTTCACCTGACCATAAAATAGAATCACTTTCTTATCTTTAGATAAATCTGCAATAAGTAAATTTGATATTATATAAGATCCATATATATGTATTTTTTTTGAAAAGCGTTTATAGTTCAGGAAAACAAATTATTGTAGTGTCTACCCACTAAGTAAATACACTGAACGTGTATATATTTAAGACCCACTAACGACGTGCATAAATCCGCAAGGCAAATGAGTTTTGTATTCACTCGAAGTGTCAATTCTTCTACACTTTACGGCATCTGTGGAATGGTAGGCGAAATAACTAATTTAAATGAGATGTGTAGCTGAGACGGCAATAGTTTTTGCGGCAGTTCGTGAGAATCCCAAGAATTCAAAGTTAGATAGAAAAACGTATAAATAAATAAGCGGCAGATTGTTTATTTATAAGTTAGATGTGATTTAAGTATACTACTGAGTGCATTCCCAGAAACGGATAAAAATTAAATATTGTAAGAGTGTATAATTTTTATGTTTCATAAGTAATATCAACTCCCATTCGTTTTTAGAATAAGATTTCAAATTGAGTATAATAGTCAACATTGCATATAGGGTGTCTGGAAAGAATTGGATCAAATAATAAAAGAGAATTCTCCGACGTCGATGTAAATAAACTAAAAGATGCATTTGTTACGATATCTTCGAAAGAAATATAAGAAATGTGGAATAGTGCACTCAATCAGGTTGCCTAACAATGTCTGTCTTCGGATCTAAAAATTTTAGTCACGGGTCACGGGCTTCATATAAGTTATTAAATTTTTACATTTTAACATGTAACCGGATATCACGCTACTGAACTGAAACTTCTGCCTGTAACGAACGTTGTATTGAAGCGCGCTCACGACCAAAGAAAATTCTACTACGATTTTTCATGACTCAAGCGATCTCCACTACAAACTCGACTACGTAGCGCTGCATGTTTTCGTTACATAGCAACTCGCATGAAACGAACTTATTCGTTTGTAAAGAAGTTTAACTTCAATACTACAAAAGATTATTGTGTTCTACTTTGCTTCGCCTTTGAGAAAAATGGACATTGAATCTTATACCTATCCCCATTAAAATACACCACTTAAAATAAGAACTTGAAGATGCTTTTTCGATATATTTTTAAAACGGTGCAAAATGCGTTTATAAAATTTTGTGTGCTTTAATAAGTTGGAAGACCTACAGAAATTTGAATTCGGGTCTGCAAGAAACATTCTGATACTGAACTCTAATAAAATAATCATAAAATATTGACTGAGTTAAAAACAAAAAAGTGACAGTCTATAAGAACTTAAATTTCTATTTCAATAATCACTCATTAAAGTAAACATTTAATAAAAAAGCTAAGATGAAGTGGATTTATTTTGGTGACGTACAATATATCGGTCAATAAGCCCTATCCGTAATAATCTAGCAGCTTTAAGTCGGGCAACCTCTCTTTCGTTTCACCTATTTCGAAACTCCGAATAGATTCTAAACAGTGTGTCAGCCCCCGATGGCCATTTTCTATTAAAATCGTATGTACCTTTTCAAAAGGTCACAAACAAGCACTCTTCCCTAAATTTTACGAAACGTCGCCGGTGCCGCTCAAGAATTTGCATTAAACAAATCGTCCAAAAAATTATATCAGCTAACTTTCTATTTGGAAACTGCTAATATTTTGTAAAAAGTGCCAAAGCTTTTTTTAATATCACGATATCTACGCGACATTTACTTCTATATTTTCGAGTCTTGTCTAATACAAAACTCTTCGATTGAAAAAAAAATACCTTTTTCCACTTCTAGCTTTAATGTTAACCACTATTGGCCGATTTTTAACATGAGATGTTGCTTTTCTTTATGTCTTGTCAAATTACCTAAACCAATAGATGCTTCACAGGCAATAGTATGGTATTAATTAGGATTTAGACAGACGCTACTATTGCCTAAGTAATAATATCAATTCGAAGCAAATTCAATCTAACTAGATTTTCAGTATTGCATTCATGTGCAAGCGCAAACCATCGAAGTTATTTATAACTAAGCAGAAATAACCCACAATAATCAAATCTAACCCAAAGTAATTAACACTATAACATAAATGATCACTAAAACTTACTCAATTAACCAAAGGTAGAGTTCAGCAAACTGACTAAAACTATCCAAATCTAAACAAAAGTAACCGAATTGACCACTAACAACTAAATATTATTCAAGGAAAGCAAAATACACATATATGCCCGAATTCCCTACACACATCATTAATTACAATTGGCAAAAGGCGTACTAGGACCTTAATACCCATTTCCCATTTTCATCGAATGCACTGAAATAATTTTGCGTTAGTATATAAGTTCAGTTAACATGTTGAGCAATCATTCCATATACGGTAAAAGCCTTTTAAGGTTAATGAAAATACACCTACTATATCAATACATATATAAGAATCAATTACCGGCAATGCTACCCTCCTAGAATTTTGAGGTGAATAATCAAACTAAGTTTAATTCCCACCAACACAGAGTGTAGGTGTTGTATTCAATGACATGAAATTACTCATGCAATCAACCAAAATTAAATTTTCACTAAACAACCACTTTGAATAACATAGGTCATGACGGATGAAAACTTATGCCGGGGAATTTCATACATTTTTTCAGATGTAACGTTGTAACGTGCAGCTTTCCTTTTACATCAAGTTTAAAGTTTGGAGGTTTAAGGAAGAGTTTTTCTTGACTGAATGGCGGACCAATGGATGGTTGTTCCTTATAGTCACGTAAGGATATATATTATTGGGTTTATTCTTGACAAACTGGTGCAGCTCATTTTATTATTTACTATCATTCGCCCTAATGAGCAGAGATCTAAGTAACGATCCGGACGACGAAATTGTAATGACCTCTACCGACCGGTGAATGCAGTGCTGGAGGTGAATTGCAGTTGCCTTCTACCGGAAATTCAAAACTAGGACCGTCTGGGTTATCTTTAGAGTAGTTTTCCGTAGAGATTTGTGGTACCAACTCCTGAACGTGCGTGCCGTTTGGGGACTTTTTTTTGTGTTGACGTCGCGGAAATTGCGATTTACCTTTGCATGTTTCCCTAATGAATGGCGGATCGAATGGTTATTTCCTTTTAGCTAGGTCGAGCAATTATTTAAGATGGGCTTTGGTACATTAAAGTTCTGCGGATCCCTTTCGAAATCGCTGTAGATAAATTATTGGGTATGACAGCTGGACATGTGACGGGTGACTATAGTCTTATTGGCCAGGCGTAGTTGTAGTGGGAATATTGGAAGGAAGCATCTGTTTGCGGAGAGTTTTGGAAGGAAATCACTCTACATTGACTTGCCGTTTAAATCAGTGGTCGTGTTTGAATTGTTTTGCTTTACCTCATGGAATTGTTCCAACCGACCAATTTCTAGAGTCGCAGGCTTTATTTTGCTTACGTTGTTTAGTTTTGTTCGTTAGTGCCTGGAACTCGCCCAGTAACTGGGATCTGATGCTGTTTTAGGTAGGTGAGTGAATTTGCTTTTTTTTTCCTCTCTACTACGAATACTGCTATTTTGGGACGCCGTGAGTGGATTTTAATTGCGTGTTAATTCTTTATAGAATTGAATATTTTGATATTCTATAAGGTTCAACCGTAGGGGTATACTTCAACCGTAGGGGTACACTTCGACCGTCGGGGTACTTCAACCGACAGGATTTCGTTTACTAGCCCTTAAAGCTCAGTCATTAGGCCACGCCAGTCTGGTCTCTGGTTTGTGACTCGTTCAGGACACAGTTCTTCTTCGTTGGAGGAAGTATATGGTTTTTCCCTTTCCACCTGGAAAACAGCCAAGAAGCCACAAACTGAATGTGAGCTATTTTATCTTTATTATTAGTATTTGGTTCTACCCTTTTCTCTCTTTCATATCTTTAAATATCAACGCCTAAACGTAATATTCATCACTCTGGTCAATAAACCCGATATTTAACTTAAATTTATCTCCTTTACGAATATACGCCGAACCGTAATTTTTTTTGCTCAAGAATTAAGCTTTAATTAAATTATTTTTTACTTTTGCTAATTAAGATAATTTTCTTTACTCTAATAAATAAGTCGAAACTTCAAATTTAACTTATTTTATTCTCGTAAATCAAGATCTAAGATTCAGCTTGCTTTACTCTTGATCGTCGGTACTTTTAATCTTTTTAACTGGCCGACACAGGCTCGTATTTTATTAAAATAATCGGGTATAATTTCACGAAATTTGCGAAGAGTAACGCGAAATATTTTTCCGAATATCGATTTGTTCAGGTACTCTTAATAGGGAACTCTCGCTTCCATTCGGTAGATTTGGCGTTGTGTTGCCTAGTTCCTGGTCTAGTTTTCTAGTCTCTAAGAAAAGTGATTTTATGGTCAGATAGAGTCTGGTTAATAGAAATTGATTAACGAAGACAGCGCCTAATCTACTGATTTAATTTTCATCGACTGCCCACGGTATGATTTATTATTGGAGTACCTAGTTTTAATTATAAACCTAATTAGATTGTAGAGCGGCTGTGACACCAGACCATATTTTGCGCGCCTAAATAATAATGGAATAAGGTCTTTTACTTATGTTACTTGAACTGTGATTTTCAAAAGTAAGAACGTACTTTTATCTTTTTGAATAGTTCGGTTTGTTTCTGTTATATCGCGTAATATTTCTCTTTGAATTTCGTTAGCCACCACAAGGTGATCACGTTCGAGTGTACAAAGGTACCTAATTATTATTGGAAGTTTTTGTTCTATCCATGATACATAACGAATTCGGATTGAGCGAGAAAAATCAATTAATAAATGTTGTTTTTTCATTTTCTTTTATTTACTCTTATGCCTCCAGTAACTGAGTAAAATTTCTGACTATTAGAACAGTAGACAGTTCTAGTCGTCATACTTAGTATAGCAGTATAGAATAACGGAAAAATCATCACATATTGCTCTGTCTTCCGCATTAAATCAAACTTTCTATTTACTGAATTGTTGTTTTATTTAATTATTCCTGGATTACCTGGATTACGAAGAAATCAGGACGATTATAGTCTAAGAGCTAGCAGCCAAATTGACTAAGGTGTTTTATCAAGGCTAGAAATTTGTTATCAGATGATTAAATAGTACCTAATGGGAATGGTAATGACGTGACACGCCATATCGTGTTGCGTCACTGATAAATTAATTTTTCAAGATGCAAAAAAAATAAAAAAATATGTTGCTGCCACAAAGCTAAAAATTTAATATGTTTTATAATTCTTACGTCTGAAATTAAAAACAATGGACAGACGATTTCGATGGTTGCATCTCCGTGCCAGGCGGGCATCAATCAATATATTTCAAGTCTTTTTTATGGGGCTTTTACAAAGCTATAATTTATAGGGGATGTTTTTTTCAATTTAATTTGTGTTACCAAGTTTGACAGCCGGAAAATCTAAACGGCTAAAAAAAAAGAGCGAAATAGTTTGCAGTTTCTTATTTTGCTTTTTTGACACTAATTTCAGATTTAACCAGAAGTTAAAACATTTCAGTTAAAATTAAACTTTTCTTAAACATAAAGTTAATGTCAAAGATAGCTTATAAAAAGCCAGTATAGGAAAGTACAAACCATGTTGCTCTATCTTTAGTCGTATAGATTTTACAGGTTGTTAAATTGGATAAGTGGCCGATTTTCAATTGTCAATATCTCGAAAACAGTTGGAGATAGATATAGGACATTATTCATGAAATGTATTTAGAATTTCATGTAGAATCTAAATGTGCAATAATATACAGGACATTTCATTTAAAAAAAGTTACAAAACGCACTCCAGGTTTTTATGAAGCACCCTGTATAACTGAAAATATTTTTACCATATGCGCCATAACATATCCTACAATTTTTGTATCTAACATTTTGAATTATTTCTGTAAATAAAGGGACACTAAGGGGCCACCCTGTATATCCACGTCTCACGTCTGAATCGAATGTTTAATAATTGAACATTATACCTTTAAAATAATTTTACTTACTTACAGCAAACTTCCCGCAGATTCAGAAAATGGAGCCTCATTTGAGTGAGGAAATCGTTGATTTCCTCCAGCATGGTGTAAAAACCTTTAAAAAATAGCATTTTCCATGAAGGAAAACCATCCACATTTTTCCTGGCTATTGAATCGAATTTAGTCGTCACGCATTACGCACGACTTTTTAACTCTCATGAAGTCGGCTGAAGTCGATTTTTTAAATTATTATCTAGTTTTAATATCCTTTTGTTGAAGTCTTTTTAAATCATGTTTTTACTGTTATTCCTTCTTTCATTTGAAAATTAAAAAATTTCGGCGATCAAGTATTTTTTGTGTCAATTGAATATTTTCTAGTTCAACACTTCAACTCATCTGCAGAAAATATTTTTGCCAAGGAAATGTATTATGTATTGTATTTCTAAAAGCACCATAATAAATACATAAAACATAGGGAGTTGTATGCCCGCCTGGCACGGAGATGCAACCATCGAAATCGCCTGTCCATTGTTTTTTTAATTTCAGAGGTAAGAATTTTAGAACATATTAAAATTATAGCTTTGTGGAAACGACAAAATTTTTTATGTTTTTTTGCATTTTGAAAAATCAGTTTATTAATGACGCAACACGATATGGCGTGACAGGTCATTACCATTCCCATTAAGTAGTATTTAGTCATCTGCTAACAAATTTCTAGCCTTGTTAAAACACCTTAGTTGATTTGGCCGCTAGCTCTTCTACTATTAAGTTTTATAGTCCGGTAAAAGCAGACTGAATACTTGAAAAAATATAAAAAGTGTGCTTTTGTATGTTTCACTCAACTTGTGATATAGAAGTGACGAAGGAGATCCAATGGACTTCCAAAAAAAAAACGGTATCCGCCGCTTAACTATGATGGTTCGGTAAAAGGAGACTGAATTTGAAAATAGTATGAAAAGTGCGCTTTTTAAAGGTTCCCAAGATTTTCATTTAGAGATGAGGGGCATCCAATTGACCTCGAAAAAATGTACGTAACTAAAACTAAATGTAACTCCGTTAACAGCGTTCATTCCCTTTGAAGCGTGGGAAAGATAACTGCATGTAACTAAATATAAAATATTTTAAATTGTGCGCTTGCAATCGTTTTGCATCTTAAAAATATAGGAAGGCTGGTTTGTTTTTCGTACAATTTTATATGGTTTTTGTATAGGGACATATTTATGTGGCTTATATTGTTTTATTTTTTTTTTAATTTATAACGCTTTGAAGTCAGTGATTTTTCGACATTTTTAACTTCATTCGCTGGGACTATAGGGCATTATGAAATAAAATCAACAGATGGTAAGCACAGACCAATACGTTTTATATGAATTTTAAAACGGCTCTTGATTGTGATTGTGCACTAAAAGAATACTGACATTTGAAAAGTATAATATAACGCAATATGCTTAAATAAGAATTTTATCAAACATTTCCAATCATTACAGTGTGCTGCCTTAATTACCACGCCCTAACAAAAATTCAAAAACCGCATCACCTGACTTAATTTTCACTCTCATCTCTCTCTTTAATAGAGTCACTCTCTTTAGGATGCAGTATTTGAAAGGCTATAACATATGTAATGGGTGACGTAAAAGTCATTAAATTTAATTCATACTTCGTCCTTTCTTAATGTTTATGGCCAATCTATTTTAAAGAAAACATGTTTTTAAAGAAAAGCCTTTACACGTGCAAAACTGAGGACTGAATGTACTACAGATATGTAAACCAGTGGCGACTCGTGAGTTTAAGTGCGCATGGTGAAATCGACCTTATGCGTCCTTTGGAAAGCCCGTCTCGGGCTATCCCGGTGAGGTTGCCACGTCCAATTTTTACCCAAAAGTCGCTAAAATCGTTTAAAAAACAAGAATTTGGCGCCCTCTTGAATGTAATTGTTGCGAACTTAAAGAAATGAATAAGTAGGTAGGTACTTATCGGTTCCAGAAGAGTAAACCATTAAAACAGTTTATTGTAACTACAAATCAATATAGTTCAAACAAATTTTGTGACGAGTTCGAAAACGTTAAAAAATATATCGGTTCGATGGCAAAAAAGGGTTATTGTAGTTATTTTTGTCCGTGGTTAGAACCTCGACTTTGCCGTTTCCATTCGCTTGTTATATCCACATATCCATTTTTTTCAGGCGTAAATTTTTCAGGCTAAAATGTCTGGTGAAAGACCGACCATCCGTTTTCTTCGCACAAGTTTGGTGTAGTTTTAAAACCATCATCGATCTTCTCAACCTCTTATTTCTATCTTTTTATTTAGATCCAATAAGAAAAAGTTATTTATAATAATATTTTCAACTGAATTTATGCCTCCACAGCAATTACCTATTGTAAGAACCCGAACTACTAGCCATGACAGTAGAATAATAGTATATAAAACACTATACAATATTACGTACACTCATAAGGTTATACAGCTAATTAATAGCCGGACAAGTGTCAACGAAACAAAAAAAAATCACCGCTCGACTCCAGTAAACCAGTAAACCGTAATAATAGTAGAGCACGATTCTTGAAACCGAGATATTTACGTTTGAAATTTTTTCGGCCATAACGGCTAATGCAAATGATTTTTTTAAAATAAATATCAAAAAATACTTCCTACAAAGACCTTATTGTGCATTGGACCAGAAAATAAGTATTATTTCTCTATACATAGAAAATATCTCGATTTTTTATTATAGTGCCCTTTTGCGGAGTCTAATTTTTTTTATTACGTCCGGAATAAGGGTTATCATATATCATGTACTTTCATCCTTGAACAAATCAGCTTGTGACGCCGTACTATAAACGCAAGAATTGCAAATTATTACTAAATTAAGCTAGGAAGTGAGGATCTAAATAGCGCACGGATGGGCCTTGACGTTTCGTGATTTTACCAACATTTACGACCTATTTGTGTGATCAAAATGCATTTAACCAGAGCGCCGAAAACTAGCGCACGGCAGATTTAGGGTACGTCCATAGTGCACCTCTTCTCGCTTCACCGCGGCAGACTAGCGATAAAAAATCAATAAAGGAATAGTAGCGCGTGGCCATAATGCGCCTGCAGCCTGTTTCAAGCGACTTAATCACCTTTTACCGGAATGAATTTTTATTTATTTTTCTCGCATTCCGCTTAACCCGCTCGTTTCATGTTAGTTGATGTGCAATACGCAGTATTGTTCTAGTTTGTTGCTCTGTCATTTAAACAAATATCAAATATTTATAAACATTGATTAAAAAGCTAGGATCCGCAGAATGGAAATTGATAAAGATATTTTAATTTCGAAAGTGCTTTAAAAAAATGTTATATGGGACAAACGATTGAAGTACGGTATTCATCATCTTCTGAGCGAGACCAATTAATTTCATGAACTTGAGTTGTTCTTTGTTGTTTTAATTTAGCGAGACACTCACGCAAGCGGTGCTAGATATATGACCACCATCTGCTACAATTGCGCAGGTTGGCCAAGCGAGTAGAGTAAATGCCGGCTAGCGAGAAGCGGTGCATTATGGACGTACCCATAGATTCTTAGATTATCGATCATCGCCGTCGTAGCCTCGATTTCACTTAAACAATGTATTCTGCGGCCAGTAGAGATTCAAAAATATGCAAATTCGCAAATTATAGTTACTTTATGTTAAATTGTATGTAGGGAAGGAGATTTTATTTTTCAATTTATTTTCGCAGGCGCACTTATTCAGAAGCCGCCCCTGAAGTAAACTTTACATTTTGAGTCCAACGAGTCTTCTAAATGTGTGGGCCATTCAATTTTTAATAAGTTTTAAACCACCTTGTCTAATTTAACGATTTTTTTACTACAGTGGGTAAAATTTCATAAAATAGTGCTATTATTGCAAAAGTTATAATCAAGTTGAGTGAAATATTCTAAAGCACACATTTTATATTTTTTTCTATTATTCAGTCTACTTTTACCGGACTGGTTGTAATTATTCGAGAACATCAACGAGATGACCTGTGTCATTTCCAAATTAAAATTTGAGTGAAACATCCAAAAACATACTTTTTATATATTTTTCAAATTCAGTCTCCTTTTGCGGAACTATCAGAGTTAAACGGGGTTGCGTTTTTTTTTGGAAGTCAGAGGGATTTATTCTTTACTTGTAAATTTAAATTTTAGTGAAAATACAAAAGCACACTTTTTATATATTTTTTCAAATATTCACTCTTTTTTTACCGGACTAAAATTATAGTGAAACATTCGACAGCTCACTTTTTGTATAAAACACAGATGATAATTTTAAATATACTGGCTTTTTTTCAACTGGAAAGGAACGGAAACGCACTTCGAATTGAGAATGTGATACAACAAGCAGTATATAGATGTAACCTTGGATGTAACAAAACTGAGCTTACAAAAATTGTGAATAATAGGAAGAATGGTATAAAATTATTTTAACTTACAGGGAAAAATTTAAATACTGACAATTTAATTTATTTGTCCATGAAAAAAAAAATACTGCCTGGATGAATATGTTAACACATCAAAATGAAAATACCTCCGAAAATACCAGTCCAAAAAATAAAACATACAAACTGAAAAAGAATCACACTATATTGCGTTGCCAAGTTAATGTAATTGTAACGATATTATTGAATACTTAAATGACGATCTTAAAATAAAATTTGCAAGAACAAAATAGCTTAATCAGTCTCGTCAGTATTATCAAACTCAGAACTAAAGACAGAAATATTGTCTTCGTCGTCGTCGTCTTCGTCAGTCGTACTTACAAGTGGCGGAATGTCAGAGGCATCACACACTCGTATTGCCTCCCAAGCCTCTTGAATTATGTTTTCTGTATGAATAACATATTTTTGCCAATGATTTATAGAAATCTCGTTTATTACCCTTTCCCACATAGCCAGAACTTCTCAAGGTGACCCCTTAAGATTGGAAATATCTTCTCTTCTTCTTCTTCATTCTTGATTTTAGGCGAGGCGCCTGTTTAATTATCGTCCACTTGCGTGAGGTTGTCGCTCCATCGTTTCCTGGGGCGCCCAACGTCTCTTCGTCCCAATGGGGACTTGTCACGAGCAATTCTCACAAGTCTGCGGTTGTCCATCCTGCTTATGTGTGCATTCCATTCCTTCTTCCTGTTTGCTACCCAGCCATTGATGTTCTTGACATTACAGGCTGTTCTGATATTCTCGCTTCTCTCTCTATCCAGCAGTGTCTTTCCAGTGATGACATATACCGGAGTATCTCCATCTCAGCTGTCTCTAGGAGTCTTTTGGTTTTCGCTGTTTCTGGCCTGATTTCTGCGGTATATGTCATCACCGGCCTCATGACGGTTTTGTAGATCCTCGATTTAGTCTCTGTTCCCATACTCTTAATTGCACCATATTGTATTCAGGCAGCCAGCTATTCTAATTACTTTTGTTGTTTGATCTCTCACCTCTGCTTCAATATCACCAAAGCCGGAAAGTTATATGCCAAGGTAGTTAAATTTCATCTTTTGCTCGATTACTTTACCGTCAAGTTCAAGTTTGCATCTTGTTGATGTTCTTAAGCACTTTGTTTTGGTCGGTGATATTTCCATATTTATAGACTTGGCTGTTAGGTTGAATAAGTGTAATAACCTTTGTAAGGCATCTTCATTTTCTGCAATGAGAGCGGCATCGTCAGCATAACACACTATTTTGATTTCTCAATCCCACATTTTGTATTCCTTTAGCCCTCGAACACTTCGAACAATTTCTTCCATTATTAAATTGAAAAGGGTAGGACTCGGGGAGTCCCCTGGCTGATACCGCTACCGGCTGGTATTGGTTCTATGAGGTCTCCTTCTATTTGTGCTCGTATTTTATTGTTTGTATATATGTTCTCTATGGTTTTAATGAGGTTGTGTGGGACTTGCCTGTTGTAAAGGAGATGCAGGACATCTTTCAGCTGGACACGGTCAAATGCTCTAGTTAGATCAACAAAACATACAAACGCTGGCTTGTTGTATTCAATCGATTTCTCCACTATTTGTCTTAATACGAACACAGCGTCTGTGCAGGATTTTCCCGATCTGAATCTCTGTAGGTCGTCCGCCAACGATGTAAGATTGTTGATTTTGTTCGTAATT
The DNA here is from genome assembly GCA_016904865.1 of Pissodes strobi. NCBI lineage: Eukaryota > Metazoa > Arthropoda > Insecta > Coleoptera > Curculionidae > Pissodes > Pissodes strobi. The sequence goes on from MU185175.1 coordinate 106,797, forward strand.
ACTTTAGTTGATAGTTTTAGAGCAGTGCTTAACAGGTTTATTCCTCTATAATTTGATGGTATTTTTTGTCCCCTTTTTTGAACATTAGGATAGTAGTACTGGTTCGCCATTCATCTGGGACTTTGTGTTGATATATAATTTTCTGTATTAAAGTTGTTAATTCTTCTGTTAGTCTTTGCCCACCGTATTTGAGCAATTCGTTTTGTATACCGTCTTGCCCGGCGCTTTTTCTATTTCTTACTTTCTGTAGTGTCTTTTCTACGTCGGATGTATTGATCGTGGCATCTGCGTTAATAGCTATTCCTGGTGTGGTACGCTCGTCTGCCGTGTTTGTTGTTTTATACAGATCGGTTAAATATCTGATCCACTCATCCTTTTTTATGTGGGTTGGTTCTAGCGGTTCATTGACCTCCTTTCTCTGCGATCTTATGAATCGCCATATCTGCTTTTGAAGCCCGTAGAAATCATCTTACAGGCGTTTGGAGAACATTTTCAGTGTTCGTTTTTGGTTTTTCTCACTAGTTCGGTAGTTTTGTTCCTAACTTGCTTATACTCGTTATATGCTCACTTCTAGTTAGACAGTAACTTATTTAACTTTTAATTGAATTTTCTTATAAGGCTAGAAGAGCTTGCTCTTATTTTTTATTTCAAAATAAAAGTATTGGCCTCGCATACTTGGTATTATTTTGGGTGAATTTGAGAATTTAGATTTTGAGTGGTAACTGTGCAGGTAGCGTAGATTTCGCCAGGTAATTATTTACATAATTTGACATTTGAGTTTGAACTCTTTTATTTCCAAGTTTTTTTTACTGTGTCCGTATAAACAACGTTAGGGCTTGCCAACAAAGTAAACTTGGTGGAGTCCAACCCCGACTTGAACTTTTACTTATTTTGATTTAATTCCATATCCAGGTACATCATTTTGGAACTTGATAGTGGGAAAAGATAAAAAATGAAGAGTGAAGATTGTGTGCATGTACGAAATGTACTAAATGGAAAACTTTTGTATTCCATGCATAATTTAATCCAAAAGGACATCTTATCCAGCGTAACAGAGCGCTTTCGGCGATAGCCATCATCAGTGTTACTTGTCAGTTGGAACAAAGTAGGAGTTAACAGGAGAATTCCCTGGATAAATCTCATTAATATACATTTTAAGCGTCCCCGTTTTGCCCCTAGTTCCCCTACTATTGAAAACGGACAGGTTTCAGATGATTTAGTTGAAATAGTCGAATAGCGTCAAGTACTAAACGAAACATCTATAAAATCAATTGAATCTGAGTTATATCCATTACAAATTTAAACATTCTAAATTTATACCTATAAATAAAAACTCTATTAATTCCATCCTAACTGCAGTTAGTGATCGATTTAGCAAGGGCCGTCAGCCTAGCGTTGCGTTAAATTCAGGTTTATTATAAACGTGGATCTAGTTGACCCTTAATAGCCCCCGCTAGTTAACTGAAAATTGGGAAAATGTATATAGCAAAGCAGAGGGAATAAGCGAGAGGGTTTATAACACGGGACAGAGAGAACGATGAAACTGCGACAAAGGCAGGCCGTAATTGGTTTGTTTTAATTTACGTGATGGTAGGGAAAACAATTAACCTGGGCTTTTATAGTTTTAATTACTTCATTTTCGTAGCTATCTCGGCACCCCGCTAAATAAAGCCCGTCCTACACTGCACAAATTATTTTCCGAGCTCGGATTTCGGTCGGGAGATTTTTACTGTATTGGGCGACAACGCTCATTTAAATTTGGAGATGTTAACTAGGAACACCCTTTTTCTGTATAAATAGCAGATATTCCTTTACAGCAAGTAAAGTAGAGCCCAATATTTTAATTACGACACAAGATATCAGGCAAAGGAACCGCGAATACCGTAATTTAATATCTTGTGTCGTAATTCAAATATCGACCTTACATTTGAATTAAAAAATTTCCTTGATACATTATTTACGTACAGCAGTTTATTTAAAAAGGATAAATATTCATAAGACTGGTACATCTGCTACTTTGATCCAATTAATATTAAGACGTAGATTCAACCCTGACTACTAAAGGCCTACTTAAGGTTAGTGGTTTTAAAATGCAATTAAAAAGTTCACATATTATGCAACCAGAATATTTAAATAAATAGACATGAAACCTTGAAAATATGAGGTCAAAAAGAACGTAAATTGAACAACAAGACAACATTTAAATCAATTTATTTTTTCTAAAGAAAAATCTACGTGTTTTCATTGTCCTCTGGAAATGGAAAAAGGGGCCACACACGGACCTGCCTCAAAACAAAAGTAAATATTTAGTATTAGGTAGGTTTCCCGACCACAAACTCCAATTTTGTTTCGAGAATATGCTTGTTAACAACGTAATCTTGTTTACTATTTTTCCCCTTGAAGAAGGGCCTATTAGTTAATCAAACTCCACAAAATATATAGGTACCTTGTATGTATATAGCGGATCCTAATTACAATATGTACTTGTATATCCTTTCTTGGAGCAGAAGTATTTAAAAACACAAAGCCTATAAAATGATATTTTTTATATCTCAGAGAACAGTCAAGTATAATTTCAGAGGATGCAGGTCCAACCTTGTCCCTATTATTCAGCGCTGTATCCTCCTATAATTTTAACTTAGATCAGCGTTAAAAAAACATGATATTTTGTCGCCATTAAAAGCTTCTAAATGATACCAGTCATAGAACCCTGAACTTTACATGATTTTTCAGTTAAAAGTTAAGCGGATTAAGATCAGGGCGGCGAGATGGTCAATGTTATTTTAGACGGTTCAGAAAGTAGATTATTTAGAGCATGCATTTACATCTGGAATCTGGTGCAAGTGGAAATTAGTCCAAGCAGTAGCAAATCGATGATGCTTTATCTAAAATTGATGTTGTCCTTTTCTGGCCAAAGGTGGCAGTAGTCTGTGTTTTTTTTTTCAGTCATTTTGGATATTCCAGAAAAGTTCTGAAAGTGTAATGCAATTTTCCAATTATATCTGGAATCGGCGTTTTGTAATCTACGAGGGAGAGCTATTTAAGTCAACACTTTCAGGTGGCGATCGACAATGACGAACCCTCAAATAATTCTCGAACGCACCCTATAGGCGTTTACGATTCCAATACCAAAGCTAAAAATACAACCTCCGTCGTCGCGAGCACAACTCGGTAGCTGTTTGCCTTATCTCAATCTGAATTAGTCAAAAATCTAAGGCGTTAATTAAAAGTTATCAGGGGACCGATCGACGTCGCGACATAAAACATTGCCTCAGATTTTCAGTTGCCGTGCCAGACATATTTATAACGCATTATTTTTACAAGAATTTTAACGTTTGCCAATTAGGCAATTTATATTATAATGTGGCATGCGATCTCGCCGAATAATTACTTGCTTTGAAACGGCGTAATTAGCGAGCTAAGCGAGGAATTTTGTTTTGTTTAACTATTATTTTATTGATTCTGGAGATGATGCTGATTTGGATGTGGATACTTGGAAGCATAATCAAGAGTTGCATATTCAAGGGGTGAAGAATACATTTTTCATACTAGGCGACTTGTATTGCAATCTAATGGAAACTTGTGAGGTTTTTCCTGTCTTGCCCAGGATGGGGATATTTGAAACATTCTTAAGAGGTGGATGAACTAGAAGGATATTTTTCATACTAGAGAAATTGAGATGATGATAAAAATGAGATTCTTACAAAGGTGTTTGGGAATTCGTATTTGGACGCATAGTTAAGAGCTGGATGAGATAAATATTTCTCTTACCGGACAAGTTACGTTATAAGTTGATATGAAGGTTGAATATTTCCAAGGAAAGTCTTCCAAAGGCTTGGATATTGCCAGTGAGATTCGGCATATTCGGTATATATTCAGAATTATACTTGAGAAGTGGATTAATATTAACGAAACTTGTGAAACAACTATCAAGCAATGATGAAGACAGTTTAATTGAGATTAACCAACCCTGATTTGTGTCATGTGCATTTCAGAATTCTTCACATTTGCTTTCACGTTATATCAAACATGAATGCTTACTTGGTGTTGGTGATACTGCCATTGGATCTGATACCTGAGTGTTGCTCGCTCCACTTGATAATGCCAGATGCGATTCTGGCGAAACGTCGGGAAGATAGCCACTTAACGGTATAAATAAACATGGCTAAATATACTCATAGAAATAGGATGAGTAAAACTTCAATATTGATAGGTAAAATACTAGGAGACAGGACTGTCTTGTGAATATTATAGATAACTATTGTGGAGTTCTACATACTATTTTTTCCTTGTATTTGGAAATCTAGAATTCGAGTTGTAATAGTATTAGAACAATTTAGAAAAATAATTTTCTTTTTGTTACATGTACACACCAAGCATCAGTGGAGGTCCATATTAGTCTTTCCAGCAGACTCTCGCGGGTAAACTCTCAAATAATTTAAGGGGATGCCAAACAATGCTAACAATTAGACTGTATTAGAGGCTAGGAAGGAAATAGCATATGATCTGATGATATTTTGTATTGTATAGCTATCATATGATATTGTAATATGCCTCAGGTTTTCTCGAATTGAGGTCTGTCCTTTTGAAGCAATAGAGATTAACGTTAGAGACCAACATTTAGAATGCGACGGAACGTGTGAACTACTAAATAAATATCACGCTGTCCCATGTTTGAACTTGAACTTGGAAATTATTATATAAACATTAAAGGTAACCTATAAGCAACGCGAGCAGGCAAGGCGGAGCAATTATCAACCTTAAGCATGCAACGCTCAGCAGATATAAATACGCTAGCGAACCTTCAGTTCGTCAGACTTTGTGTCTCACCTAAACCTGAGTCGTGTTGCTAGAGCACATTGCTCGCAGACTCGGGAGTTTCCTTCCCTCATCAGTATTACAAGTTGAATCTCCAGGAGATTTTCTCAAAGATAATTTTTAAAGTAAAAATCAGTAAAGTTCAAAGGCAAACTTTAAGTGCAAACTCTAAGTGGAAATTTAAATGAATCTAACCCAAACTATCTATAAATGAAACGCAACCCAAACTCTTAAGAAAAACTATGACAGTGACCAAAGACTTATAAGCATTTCATAAGCATGCGCACCTTAGTACTTGGGTATAGTATTATCTTATCAACATTTCTGACCGATAAACGTGTTAATCTTTTCTCGTTGAGTTTGACCAATATACGTTGTTATTCTTTATCCGAAGTGCTTTCTGTATCATCTCTTCTCACCTGACGTAAAGCGATTCCGGATCTGAGCTACTCTCATACACGCTAATCACGAGATAAAAACATTTCGTGACAGTACATTTAAATGGAATAAAAAATAAAACTAGATATCCCTAATTTTCAAAAATTGTATAAGCATTACCCTTTCTTTACCTACTAACCCAAACTAACTTAGTACAATTCATCAACTTATTGAAATCGATAAAACAATTTACTTATAACGATAAAATCATTCTCAGAATCAAAATAATTCTCCACAGAGGAATTATTATTAATTCGATAAATCACTCCTCACCCAGACAATATTTTAATTTCCATAACAATATGTCAGACCGATCATCACGTATTAAATAGAAAATAATAGCGTGTTTAGACAGGGTCGTATTTAAAATATTATGAGCAAATAATAAATAAAAATTAATTCTATTTATTGAGAAATAGCTCTTTTGGCATTTAAATTAATTTAGTGAGCGCAGGACGTGCGGTAAGCAGGTACATCTTTGGCGCAAGCGCATGAAACCGTAAGTCACGGCCTGTGTATTCTTAATAGAAATAGTCAAAGTATACTAATTGTATCACTCATAGTGTAATTAAGTGCATTTTTAAAGACCGTCCGACCCTGTCTCTATTACTCACGACTGTAATTTTTTTTTTCAAAATACTGATCTTTTCATTGACTACTCTGGAGTTTAGTACATGAAGCTAGTAGTAGCCCCAGCCCCAAACCTCCAACATTTATTTCATTTTGATATGTAGTAGAGCTTGTTTACCTCATCAACTAGTAAATAATTTTATTTAAACTAGTGGCCACTCGCAACGCATAATTTAATACTCTACCCAAAACCCAAATTATAAATGGGATATCAAGAGAATCAAAAAGTTCCCGGGAATTCAGTTGTTCATTAATTGTTCATAAAGTGTTGTTAAAGAATCCTCTTAAAATATTGCAAAGTTTTACAGGCTCTGAGCCTTTTGTACATTACAATTTTGTCTATATCTCGCCACATCAGGTTAGTCCATAACTAACTATCTTAGACATAGTTCTAGGTTTTTTTTCCACAATTATAATTTTTTCGTAAAAAAATAACGCTGTTGTCAGAGTTCAAATGAAAAACCTAAAAAACACAATTATTACTTAGCAGGGTATCGTTAAATTAATGCAACTATACAGGGACTCACCCAAATTGAATTCTGAAGTCTTTTTTTTTCAGGATTAGAGACTCTTCATTTTAAAAATTTATTAACTTATGGGTAAAAGACAACATTTTCGAAAACTCCTACATAATAAATTCTCAAAATCCCAACAAATGATCCTTAGATATTTGCTTATAGCATAATCTAATTTAGATACCCCGGAGTGAAATCTTAGAGGTTTTTAACATCCTGTACAAGCTACTTATCGAGGTGTGTGAATATCGAGGTAACATAACCTAGATACTTATCAAAGCATATCACCATAGCTGATACTCCAGACATTGAAAATCGCAAAATGTTATAGATTTTTAACATGATGTACAACTGACTTATCGACGCATATAAAAATCGAGGTAGCGTATGCTGATATCAATTATCATGCGGTAAAGAATGTTTAAGTGCAGAAAAATGCTATTAATCCTGTACAACCTATATCGCTATGCCAAAGGCAATCAATTCAAAGGGGCATATGAAAACGGAGGTAGCAAAAGCTGATATTAGATCAGAAATCATGCGCTAAAGAATGATGAAAAAACTTCATAGGTTTTTAATATCCTGATGAAAATCGAGGTAGCAGAAGCTGATACCAAAAATTATAACCTAAGTAGTTATGCTGAGAACGGAAAAATTTGATGTATTATTATCGAGACATACTAAAATCGAGGTAGCTCTAATGAATGCTGAAAGAAGATAAATTTCATAGGTTTTTAATACCCTGTACAATCAACTTAAAGAAGCATATGAAAATCGAGGCAGCAGAAGCTGATACCAAAAAGTATAACCTAAGTAGTTATGCTGACAACGGCAAAATTTTATAGGTTTTTATCACATTCTGCATTACATATTTATCGAGGCATATTAAAATCGAGATAGTATATGATACCAGAAATCATGCGCTAAAAAATACTGAACAAAGAAATATTTCATTACCTTTTAACATCCTGTACAATCAATTTAAATACGAATATGAAAATCGAGGTAGCATAAGCTGATACCAGAAATCATAAACTAACCTACTTATCGAGGCATATTAAAATCGAGGTAACATATGCTGATATTATTTAGCATGAGGTAAAGAACGTTAAATGCAGAAACATTCCTTTACTTTTTACTATCCTGTACGATCTACATCGCAATGCCAATCGCGGCATATGAGAATCAAAGTAGTGTCAGCTGGTACAGAAATCATGAGCTAACGAACCATTAAAATTGCAAATATTTACAGATTTTATCATCCTATATAGCTGAGTGATCGAGGCATATAAAAATCGAGGTAGCATATGCTGATATCAAACATCATGCCCTAAGGAATGCTGAAAAAAAGACAAATTTCATAGGTTTTTAATACCCTGTACAATCAACTGAAAGAGGCGCATGAAAATCGAGAGAGCAGAAGCTGATACCAAAAAGTATAACCCAAATAGCTATAATGACAACGACAGAATTGCATAGGTTTTTTATCACATTCCGCATTACCTATTTTCGAGGCATATTAAAATCGAGATAGTATATGATATCAGAAATCATGCGCTGAAGAATACTGAAAAAAGAAAAGTTTCATTACTTTTTAACATCCTGTACAATCAACTTAAAAACGCATAAGAAATCGAGATAGCATAAGCTGATACCAGAAATCAAAAACTAATCTACTTATCGAGGCATATTAAAATCGAGGTAGCAAATGCTGATATTAGTTATCATGAGGTAAATAACTTTAAATGCAGAAACATTTCATTACTTTTTAACATCCTGTATGCAATGCCAGTCGAGGAATATGAAAATCGAGGTAGCATCAGCTGAAACAGAAAGCATGAGCTAACGAAAGATTAACACTGAAAATATGTATAGATTTTATCATCCTATATTGCCGAGTGATCGAGGCATATGAAAATCGAGGTAGCATATGTTGATATCAGACCTCAAGCTCTAATGAATGATGAAAGAAGACAAATTTCATAGGTTTTTAATACCCTGTACAATCAAGTTAAAGAAGCATATGAAAATCGAGGCAGCAGCTGTTGGCACTAAAAATTATAACTTAAGTAGTTATGCTGACAACGGCAAAATTTGATAGGTTTTTTTAACACATTCTGCATTACCTATATATTGAGGCATATTGAAATCGAGGTAGTATATGATATCAGAAATCATGCGCTAAAGACTACTTAAAAAAGAAAAAATCCATTACTTTTTAAAATCATGTACATCAACTTATGGAGGCATATGAAAATCGAGGTGACAGAAGCTGATACCTGAAAACGGTAAGATTTGATAGGTTTTTGTAACATTCTGCGTAACCTTCTTATCGAGGCATAGTAAAATCGAGGTAGCGTATGCTGGCATCAGAAATTATGTACTAAATAGCATAATTTAATTGGTATTTAATATCCTACACAGCCCACTTATCGAGGCAAATGAAGATCGAGGTAGTATAAGCGGATACCAGAAATCACAATCTAAATCGTAAAATTTAAAGGGTTTCTACTTATGCATACGAAAATCAAGTTTCGCATAAGCTGATATCAGAAATTGAGAACTAATAGATTCTGAAAGCGGCAAAATTGCACAAGTTTTTAAAATTATATTTAACTTACTTATCGAAGTGTATGAAAATCGAGGTTAGCGTAAGCTAATACTCGAAATCCTGAGCTGATGAACGCCGAAAGCAAGGTTTCAAAAGAATTTCCTTAATAAACCGGACAACAAAAGCTTGGTTTTCTATAAACCCTATAACTACAACGTTTGCTTCTGAATATTTCCCAATTATTAATCTTTTTAATACCCAGTCCGATTCTGTGGACAAAAATCGTAGAAGCTCATATTGACCGAGCAGCTGACTCAAGGGTCGGCATTCCCGTGACAAGAATGGGCCCATAATTGGACCCCCGTGGGGCACCCATGGTCTCGCAAACCGACAGTGACAGTCCCCACTTAAAAGCAGGCTATATAACTGCTGCGCTTTTGGTCTTCTTTCCTAGAAAATGCGGTGCTGAGATTTTATGTGTTTTCTTAATTATTATATAATTATCAGTTAGTCCGAAACTAATTGCGGGTTTGTTTGTTACGCAAGTATGTGTTTTTTTATTGCGGGCTATATTTTGGGCGCCAGTACTGGGTATGGGAGTTTACCTAGAAAATGTTTGGTATTTTAATGAAGCACCGGCTTATTTATAATTTTTAATTTAGTCGTTGATATGTTGGAAATACCTTGAGTATCAACGTCAGCAAACCAACAGTTTACGTCTGAAAATTTTATATCGTTGGCGCCATCTTTAAAATATAGGTTGTCAAGTTGGGTTAAAACATTCTTCAATAGAACCATATCTAGCAGCGCAAGCGCGGAAGCGCAGTTGTTATTTCAACTCTGAATACATATTAAATTTTTAATCCATCCATTTTCACTTACACTCCACCCAATTATTATTTAAGTAAATTTGGTTCATCGATATCATTAATAGCGTAAATGAGGAATTGGTCCGAATATGGGCCCTCATTTTATGAAATAACTTTTTCATTTTTCATTTATTTTTTCTTAAAAACGTATTATGTATTTATAATAACAAATAAAATAAAATAGTGCACATTTCTGACATCTGGCTAAGGGCCCCTCAAGATTATTATATTATTATAAGGATAATGGCTAAATACCCAAAAAATAAATGAAATATAATCCTATTCGCAAAAAGGTGTAACAAAACTCTGGCAAAATTCGCACACGTAGGCATCCTTCTCAGCCCCGGAGCCATGTTCATGTGCCCATAAAAGTCACATAAGCCACTGGACCCAAAGTTCTCCCCTAGTGTCTTGAGAAAAGGGTTCATCACAAAATAAACATTTTTCGTCGTTGTTTTCAGGGACGAACTGACCAATTTGGTCCATGCCAAGATCATCATCTGTAGGTGCAAATTCCTCTTCTCCATCCTCGTCCGAGCTTGATTCTTTGTTTTCAACTCTAGTTCTTTTTGTGGCCTTCTTACGATTTTCACTCGATTTTACTGGAACTAGTTTTCTCTTTCCTTTTCCATTTTTGTTTTGTTTAATTTTTCAATTGATATTTCTAGCTCTGTTTTATAAGGGGACGAAGTTTAAACTTGTGATTTGGAAGGCTTTCGTCTCCTTGTATTCGCTTGCTTCCTAACCAGTGGAACAGGCGAAATATCAAATGGACTGACTATGGTTCTTGAACAGTCATCTAATTCCACTCGCCTTGATTTCATCATTGCTGGAGTCTCCGACTCTTCTCCCCTTCTTGGTTCAGTATCTAGGTTTTTTTGAACAACCTGGTTGGGGATCCAGATCTTTTGTACAACCTGGTTGGGGATTCAGACATTTGGAATAGTCGGGTTGGGAATCCAGATTTTTTTAGCAACATGGTTGGGTAGCCAGATTTTTTAAATTCTTTTGTGTGAGGTCTGAACCAACAGCAGTAATGGTTGAATGAGATTGCCGTTCTTACAGCTGAGGTTCTGAGCCTGAACTACACGATTTTTCGGATTAATTTTTTTCGGCAATATAATCAGCATCCGTGAAAACATATTTATTCAATGGACAGATTCCCGTCACTCTGAATTTATTTACAGCTATATCCGTTGTCTGGCATTTCACCAGAGCATTGCCAAGCAAATCAGCCAGATCAAACTGTATTAGTGCTCTGTTGTTTATTCTTCACAAAGTCCTGATTTCTTCACTGTAGTAGGATTTATGTGGCCCCATAAAAATCTTGTCAAGGGGCTGGAGTTTATGGATCGAGTGTGGGGGAAGGGATATGATAAAGATATGATTTTCTCTTGTTAATTTTATTATGTCTCACATTCACAAATTGAAAGAAGTGGTTGAACCACATGGTAAATAGATTTTGCTGAATCCAGCCACTTGGGTGAACTGCGTAGATAGATCCGGGTGGTGCACCACGCATAAGCTGGTCGTTTCTGTTTTTCCTCCGAAAGACAAGCATTGGAGGAACAAATTGTCCTCCTACACTCATTGCTGCAACTACAGTAACTAATGAACTCCGCTCAGCCGATGGTATCGAGGCCACCTGGCGAGTCTTAGCGTGGCACCTGGTCTATGAGACCAGCATTTGATGAGTAGTTATGGCGTTAGAGGAATCATGCATACAACCCACAATTTGCTTTTTTCAATAAATTTTTGTTTAATTATCTTAATTTTGATATTAATTTGATCTCCCTGGTTAAACGATGTTCATATTATTGCGAGCCTGCACCATCGAAATTATTTAACTACGTATCACATATTGCAAAACATGTCCGTTTCTTAGCCTATTCTCTGTACTTAACGCAGTGAAACATTGTATTCCTCTGCTCAGAATGCAAAAAACTACTTAAGGTTGTATCAAACATTAAAGAGTTAACAGAGTCCCTTGACAAGTGTAAGGGTGACTCTAAGTAAAAGAACGTATGTTATGAAAAGTTGGAGATTAGATTTAAGAGAGCTGAGAAAGAACTACAGGATGAAATTCAAAGACTCCCTTCCCCAAATATGAAAGACACTCACATTACCCGCCCCAAAAGAAGAACTCAAGACTTTAAGGATATTGTGTTCATAGCAAAAAAAGATTCTGAGGAAACTATTGCCCAACAAAAGGAGCAGATCAGGATGTTAAATATTGAATGTGTTCAGCTCATTAGCAGAACTGAGCGTCTATTATTGGGGAAGATGATTAAATCCTTTGAAAGCGAGCTGAGTGAATATAGGACACTGAAAGATAATATGTTGACTAGCATAGAAACTTTAAGCAAGGACAATGAACTATGTTAGGGAGTTGAAAGAGGCCAAGTATGAGTTGCATGTTTTCTTTGCGCGAAGGATCACGTACTCAGGGTGATATTATTGAAGAAAGCAGTAAACATACTAAAAGCCCTATTCTAAAAGTTGGGGAGCTGGTAAGGGAAAACCCAGCTGTGTTGCTGGAAAAAGGCAATAAAATAGGAGCGGAAAACTTCTCTTGCTGTGCGATAAGTTCGGCCAGGATCTGGGTAACTTCATGCAAACTTATTGTGACTCTTTTAAGGTGCAAGCTTATGTCAAGGCGAATGCATATCTTGAGGATTTCATTATGGACGTGAAGGGATTGACAAGAAACTTTTCATTAGATGACTATGTTGTAGTTTTGGCGGGTTGTAATGATTTTCGGATCGGAAATCTCTGAAAAGTATTGACGAGAGGCTCAGATGGCTCAGTCATACTAAGGTTATTCTGGTTCCGGTGCCTTTTGTAACGGAAAATACTAACATTAGTGACAAGTTTTAATAATAAATTTTTTATTACGCATGCATCATAATCAACGATTATCGCACGCTGCAGCGTGCTTAAAATGCTGTTTATGATGCGCCTACCTTTTTAAAGGTTGCTATAGAAACATTTGATCATGTCAAATGTGACAGATTAATATATTCGTCAATATATCCCTTAAGTTTAATATTTGAAACATTTTTGAGATTATGATGCATTTGTAATAAAAAATGGCGTATGATATACGTGTATAAGAAGCCTTTAAAGCCCTTGCGACTTACAAAACACTCCGCTGCGCGTCGTGTTTTGAAATATGTCGCGCGTGCTTTAAAGGCCCTCTTATACACTTATATCATAATATACTATTATAACTGTGCTGTAAAACTAAATAGATATGCTGAAACTAAGATATGTTTTGTGGATTATAATGACAACAACCTTTGTTCATGAAACCATACATGAACATTAACCCGGCCTAAGGGAAACCATAGTCACCTTCTCTGAATCTACTTAGGTAATACTCATCAGGCACGTACACGTCGCGGGGGTGGACCCTACTACTCAAGTAGGTGGCTAAGTTCTGCTGGGGACCCAGTATCGCTGGGGACCCAGGATACGGGTGAAGACGACACCGCCGGTGTGGTCTTCACCCGTATCGCTTGCCCAGGGATACTAGTGAAGACCACACCGGCGGTGAAAGCGAAGAAGAAGGACTTTAGAATGGAGGGTCCGGCGCAGGTGGCATCCCCGCTTCTAGGAATAGTATAGATGCACCTGGTGTTGTGCAGCAGCAGCACCAGCATCAGGCTAAGGCTGAAGATAAAGAATATCGGCAAGGCTTAGAACTGAATACTTGTGGGCGGAGTTGAAGCAATAGAACGACCACAACACTGCAGTGCGTAAAGCAACGGAAAACTACCGCACTAATTATTTCCCAGGACACTACTATGGAGAGAAACCAAGTTGCAGTACCGCCCCTAGTCCCGGGCGCGATTTTACTAAATATACATAACGCCAGCACAAGAGACGCCTACCGTAATAAGTCAGCTTTAAAAATCTCCGATATACTCGGC
>MU185175.1:140677-150942 GCA_016904865.1 Pissodes strobi
TATATATATATATAAAAAACTGGGTACAAAATGAAACACTAAACGAAAATTGCAAATAACATCATTTATTTGGCTAAATTTTAATGTTTTTCCAATTAATTTAGTACATTGTACCTTTTTAATAGTGAAAAGCAAAGTGAATCAACTCGCTGTGTTTCACATCATATAGCTAATACTTCGAAAGCATTTTATTAAGTTTTTCTCTGGGCATATTAATACATTGAATCGGCATTTGAAGTATACTATCTTCAAGTTTTTCAAAGAAGGCATTCAACCTATACTCTTTAATTAAATCAGCGAAATATTGAAATTGCATATTTAGACGTGGACACAACTCTTTGCGAAAATTTTTAAAAAATATACTTACATTTCAAACGTTACCATTTTTCCTCTAACTGTTACTGTTTTAAATTGCTTTTGTAATTTGTATTTTATTTAACGAATTTTACGAATATATGTTAGAGTTTTAATATTATTGCTTCAAAGTGCTTGTAAGAACATGCAACTATCTCCACAATCTGTATTGGAATGAAATTCCCAGTTACAGAATTCCATCTTTCATTTGAAAACTTTCATACTCTTACTTTTCACTTTTAAGTATTATTTGGTATTGAATATTGGACTTCTCTGATAACTTCTTGATCTTCTTCCCCAAGACGAAAGATTTTTAAAAAACTACAATAAATTCAATCTGGATTTGCATAAGTTAAGTCATTAAGGCCAAAATGTGAAACTCTTTAAACAAAAAAAAGGCAGCATTTTGAATTCAGTAATTTTAGTTCATAATATCAAATTTGATTTTAATTTTTATTCGTCACTTCAGTGTGAATTTTTTTTGCTAAAAATAACACACTAAGAAAATTATGGAATATTTAAGAATCGCATCGGCTCCAGATATTTTCAACATATTCTTGAGCCCGAAACATATTTCGCAAATAATGTGAACTCTTATTATATTACAAGTGACATTTTTAAAGTTGTATCAGAAGGTGTTGTTTTTGGGAAAGACACGCCGACTGCGAGGGTACCGTAGTTGTTAATTTATTGAGCCCTCTTCTTTTTCTTGTGTATATAAATGACATGGTTTTGCATGGTCCTTTCAACATTGTTCTGTTTGCAGAGGACATCGCTATATCAGCTTTTAGTAAAACTTGATGAGAGTATTAATAGCACAGTCAACTTTGTTTAATAAGGAACAGATTAAAATTGGAAACATCAGAATCAAGCCACTGAATTGTCTTACTAAGAGAAGTAGGAATAACATCAGTCCCAACTCCTAGTTCTGTTAAGTTTTTGAGTGTCGTTCTGGATTCGGAGTTTAATGAAATCATCAGATAGATGTCATATGCAGTATGCAGGGCCATGCACTGGCAACGAGTGTTTGGCTGTTAGCTAAAACCTATAAAGATCCTGTGTGACTTAGGATACAGGAAAGATCGCCGAGAGTTTTTTCAGAGTTTATATTTGATTTTTTTCAATTTTGTTATATTTCAAAACTTATTACATTTCCACCAAAGCAAAGCCAAATATCGTTCAAATGAAGATATTCATGGACTATATACTCAAGTTAGGAAAGATCTTGCAGTTCCGCACTGGAAGGTCGGCAATTGTCAGGACATTCCAAATTATTAAATACTACAATAAGATAGCGACCTTTTAAGAAATCAATTTGCAACTGCTTGTCTAGAATTCCTGTTTATATCCATAATGATTTCTTAAGATAACCGCCAACTAAAATTTTATTCATTTTTTCGGTTAACATTTAGGCGACTTGCAATTTTACTATATGTATGTTCGATCTATCGACAAATTTAATATGTTAAATTATAGATACTACCTTGTAAGTTCTATTTATTATATGCATTACTGAGTTGTGTAAGTTATTGTGGTAACATTGGTATTGACAAATAATTAAAAACCTTGAGAATATTTTATATAGCATCCCAATGAGCAGATGGAGCTTTTTGACCATCACTTCCTAACTTATACTAAAATAAATACTAAAGAAGACTTTTCTCGTAAAATTTGTAAATATTCTTGATTTCTTATAACATCGATAAATGAGAAATCGTAGCAATCAAATCTTTAGCGGAAGAGCGTTTTCAACTTTCGAGCTGAACATTAAGATTGGACGCAAGACTTGCCCACGCCCACAAAAGCAAAAGTGACAAACTCGGCAATTAGTTGGTAAAACTTAGCATAAAGCTAAATTCAAATAATTCCGTAAATGTATTGCACCAAAACGAGAAAACTTAAAAAAGCTACCAAAACAAGTATGTTCAAATAATATCATAAACTTCAAAACTATTTGCTAAAAATTCAGTAGCAATAACGGAGTTCTAAGTTCTATCTCGTAATCGCTAATGAGATATAATCCTTGACAGTCTACTGTAAAAATACAAGGTATAGTGCCATAATAGCTTATTAGCTACATAAGCGTGAGCTTTACCTTGTACGAGTTGTGTATCTCATTGGGCTTGTGTAAGATTGTTGTAAGATAGCTCCTTTATAGCTTTTATTAAGTTGTATTTTAGATAGCGAGGCCGATATCAAATGTGTGGTAACTTTTTCTTTTAGATGTATTGTAATTTTGTTAACTAGAAAATTTGGCACCCTCTGGAAGGAAGTAGAATTAATTTGGTAAATGCGTCGTTTTGTTTTTTATCTAATAGAAAACGTGCACCGGCACATATTTTAAATGTTAATAATTTGATACCCATTTGACTTTAAGAATAAATATGATATAAGACAGATTGCTATAAAAAATATGCTAATTGTAATAAAATGAAAAAAAAAACTAAGCTTTTCTCAATATTCTTGTTTTTTATTTTTACCCAATTAAAATATAGTGTAAATTTAATAGTTTTATTGTCTAGCTATGGCATATTAATTTTTAGAATTTTAATTAAAGAGTAGTCACAAAATAGTTTCATATCAAAAACCATGCATTACAAACTAAAGTAAAAGTATGCTCTCTGGGGTTTATCAAAAACAATTCTTTGGAAAGAATTCGGGTAAATTTAAAATAAAAAAATTACCTTTCATGCTAAAATTCATATTTTAAGATACCCTGTAGTCGAAACTGGAATTAAAGTATTGTTTGTAGAACTTTATATGAATTAATTTGTAGCCCAAATCAAAAATGAAAGAATATATATCCTTTTGTATATGTAGCAAAACTCAAATTCAGTTATAGTTTTCAAGATTTCTCAAGAAGCAGAATTTTCTGTAAAGAATACGTTTTTTTCCTAAAATCGGTAATCAAAAACTGTTAAAGTTAGTTTTATTTTTGAATTTTCAAAGTTTGAACCAACAACTTTTATAACGACATTGATACAATTTTACCTTCCTGATATTAGCGTTTTTCCTGTACCGTTATCTACATCAGAACACATACAAAACTAAATCCGACAGAACCAGATCTTCAAGCTATTCTAATCCCAAACGAACGTCGTGACTGACACTATATATTATCTTTAAAACCGTTTTAACATTTCAAGACGAGATTTATGAAGGAGAAAAGATTTTTGCCACGTGCTTCAATAGTTCTAGGGAGTTGCCGCACAAACATCGGTGTTTTTGTGTTTCTCATTGTCGTTAAACTAAAAGGAATTATTTGAAAATAAATAATTACGTATAATTAATATACTTCTGAATTCCATATTGGCAGACTTCAGGAATATGTCTTTTGAAATGAGGGAAAATATTTAAATTCCTTATTTAAGAATTTTCCCAAAATTTGAAAATATTCTTGTACAGAAGCATATTTTTAAATATTGTGAATTCCACACAATGATATTTATTTCAATTGTATTACTAATACATATTCTATGAATATGAAAGGCCATCATCGAACAAAACATATCCATGTGCTAAACGTATTAATTTTATTTAAAATCTTCCTAGATTAAAATGCATTTCCAAATATTAGGAAAAAGTACTACCTTGTAATCGCTTCATTTAAAAAATCATATGAATATGTTCTCGGAGATCCAATGACTGTGTAGAGTACCTGATAACTAACTTTAATAAAATACTTATTTAATATGTCTGTATCATGAGTTGCAGTGTTTATCAAGGGCATGGTTATAAGACAAAGATAGACATCATTGTTTAAATAAATAATGCTCTACTAACTGGATTAGTGATTCTAGCATGACGGTTATAGAGTAAAAAATTGGTGAGCCAATAAAGAGTTTAAGTCGATAATAGTTTTATTTGTTCTATGCATCAAAGCGTAAACCACTATTTTCAGGTGGTTTTTGATCATATTGGATATAGCTTGGAACATGCTGAAGTGTAGTCGAAGCACTCTTGCATGATACAAAACCAATATGTTTCTTTTCATCCTAGATCTCCAAACTCTCTTGCCAGTATGTTGTTCATAAATTATAGTTTTATGTCTTCATATTTTCCTGTACTTCCATGTTTTTTGTTCGACTTATTTATAATATTTTAGATTGTTTTATACAGACTTGGGAAGTATACTACTTTCAAGTATGATATTCTATATTATGAATTCTAGTTACCATTTCTTTTGGTATCCTAGATAAAGAGAATGTTGCTATTCGAATCGCAGTTTCCTGACGAATACATGGATTTAAAGGCTAAAATAATGAATTTATTACATATAATAACATGAATAAACTTGTTAATGAGTGTTTCTACAATCATATGGAACTGAAGTTCATCTTTTGCTTGGGTTATAATATTTCTAATTAATATTTTACACACTTTCTACTTTTCTAAGTAATTCAAACTTAAAAATTATGTATGCTAAAATCCGACAGCTCAATCAAAAAGCCGTACATTAACTGATAAATGCCTAACATTAGCACCACTGTGTAAAAGAAATGTGAACACCAACTAGCATCCAGATATTAGGCATTACAAACTCTCCTGACGGGTACGCAGGCATCAGTCGAAAGTGGAAATATTTTTTAAAGTTGTTCTTTCTTCATTTTGGGCATGCCTTGGGTTAGTTTGGGTTAATTCTGTTTGTTGCGCCCCGGAGCGAGCGCAGGGAGCGAAGGGTCATGCATGAAGTGAAATATTAGACATTTTAAAATCGTAAACAAATGCTGTAAGCCCTGCCGAAATTGTCAGGAGGGCTTACAAGGCCTAGTCACTAGATAGAGGCGAGTTGAACACAGCGCTCTAACTATAATTGCTAGAAAACCAGTAGGCGCAGCTGGTGACATAAAGGGATCGCGTAGTAAGTTATAAATTAGCATAATTCGAATAAAATAAGTTAATTTGAGTGCGGTGGTTAAATCAGTCTATACTCAAAACTAACCTCCAAATCGAATATTGCTGTTTTCTTGAACAGAGCTACATTTGATTTGAAAATTAATTCTGAGTATCGGCTCTCTAAACGCTGGCGCTGTCTTAAACCATCTAGTAAAAAAGCTAATACGGTAAGCGAAACGCGTGTCGCGAACAGAAGTAAGTTTTGGTGTGCAGTAATGTCAAACTGGTGAGAGCAGTTTGATTACGGGGAGTAACGCCCTCGCCATTCCGAGTTGCCACGGGATGTGGCCCATCAAATCCCATCGTCCTCCCCCAGGCTGGAGAACACCAAAGTACAAAGTACAAAGTATGGAACTGCTCACTGGGAAGTGACCCAACAAACCCCATTTTTATCCCTCTCAGACTAGGGACCACCAAAGGAATGAGTCTGAGGCCGATGCTTTCAGTGGAAGTGGCCCTAGGTGGTAGATGCATACGCCTACTCGCCTCGTCCGGCGAAAGACCACCCCACCAGAACTGGGAAGCTCTAAGTGGTTTTCTCGAATCACGTTCCGCTTCCGCGCTGGTGGTTCCGGGTTCAACAGTCGGAATATAATAATATGGACATGACGGTGCTTCCAGGATCAAAATATTCCAGAGGTAAACTCCACGGCCATTCGGATCTCCGAGCGTTGGGTGGCCCTGGGAGCCTTTCATTCCGCATTTCACATACAGCAAAGATACCGAACCAATTTAGAATTGATTTCTGCAACATAAGAGGCCTAAATACAAACATAAATTCGGCACACCAACATCTGCAAGCAAATAGACCACACCTTACAGAAACAGAAGTATGTCCTACAACAACAACAGTGAACTACCCCAATCCTGGTTACGACTTACATACCCGATTTAGACATAAGTTCGGAATATGTCGTATTTTGTCCGAAGCGATCTTTCATGTCATCACGAGGAAACACTCGAACCGAACAACCTTGACGTCATGTGGCGCAAGTTCACCGCAAAGGGATTAGCCAAGTTTATATGTTGTCTCTATCGCCCTCCGAGCGATAGAGCCTACCATAGCTTCTTTTCAACACTAGCTACCACTTTTTACTCAATACAGGTTGATGACCCCAGTTCAGAAACAATCGTTCTGGGAGACTTCAATGCCCACAACACCAACTGGCTCAAACATCACAACAAAACCGACAACGAAGGTAGAGAGGCTGAAGCATTTGCCATCAGCTGCGGGCTTACTCAAATTGTAGACGAACCAACTCGAATCTCAGAGAGGGGCTAATTCGCCGCCCTTCCGGATCTTTTTCTAACCACCAATCCTGACCAGTACACAATTGCAATTGGTCCGCCATTAGGCACTTCCGACCACAAACTTACTACAACGGTTTGTGAATTGCCACTCATACAGAAGGATCCACCATTGCCTCGTAAGATCTGGCATTATAATTCTGCAAACTGGGACGAACTAAGGGAGTTCTACCTAGATTTTCCTTGGCTCAACGTCTGCTTTGGCGCTGACGACCCGTCAGTCTGCTGCGAACAGATCACGCAAGTAATCTCCTCAGGAATGGAAGCATGCATCCCAAATTCCATCAAGTTACCATCAAAAGGAAAGCCCTGATTCGACAGAAGATGCGAAAGAGCTCTGGGTAGGAAACAACAAACAAGCCTACAAGTACTGGCAGCAAAATGAGACCGCTGAAAATCGCAATTATTTTGTCGAAGCGAGAAACGAATGCAAGCGTATTATCGACGAGACTAAGGACAAACACAATCAAAGGATCAGGAATAAAATTTTGAAATGCCCCAGTGGCTCCAGGAATTTCTAGTCGGTAGCAAAGGCAGTAAGTAACAACTTTACAGAAACGTCTCTTCCACCTTTGACAGACGAGCGTGGCATCACGGCGACTACAGCCAAGGAAAGAGCAAACCTGCTTGCCAAAATGTTTTCTTCGCACTCTACCTTAGACGTCCCCCAAGGCAAGACTCTTCCCACCATATCGAATATCGATACTACCATGACAGAAGTCAAGTTTCATCACTGTGATATTCGTAAAATCCTTAAAGATCTAGATACGCAAAAGGCATCAGCGCCGGACGGAATACCTGGCATCGTATTAGAGAACTGCGCCAACGAACTAACACCCGTTTTTTCCAGGCTTTTTTCTCTGTCTTGCGGAAAAGGGATTTACCCATCTTCTTGGAAAGTCGCTCGAGTGCAACCTGTTCCAAAAAAGGCACGAAAACCACGCCCTCAAACTATCGCCCTATTGCCTTGCTTCCAATAATCTCCAAAGTCATGGAACGTGTAGTCAATCAGCAACTACTCAAGTACCTCGAGAACAACAAAATAATCAGCGATAATCAATGCGGCTTTCGCAAAGAGAGATCGACAGGAGATATATTGGCCTGTGTCACTCATATATGGAGTAGGGCAATTGAGAACTACGGAGAGTCTCGAGCGATTGCGTTGGATATTTCAAAGGCATTCGACAGAGTTTGGCATGACTGCTCAACAAACTGCCGTCCTTCGGACTGCCAGCCTCTCTCTGCAGCTGGCTTGCCAGTTTCCCTAAGAATTGATCTCTGCACGTTGCATTCGATGGACGCATCTCGGACACATTCACCATTAACGCGGGCGTGCCTCAGGGCGCAATACTTTCACCAACTCCGTTCCTCATCTATATTAATGACCTGCTGACCGAAACAAATAATCCTGTTTACAGTTTCACAGATGACAGTACCCTTGTCTCCCAATTTAGATCAGAAAAACCCTTACCAGCGACTGAGACTCATCACCGCAGACAGGAGCAGATTACAGCAATTAATCAAGACCTGGAGAAAGTTCAAACTTGGGGCGACCGAAATTTGGTCCAGTTCAATGTAGCAAAGACCCAAGCACGAGGGCCAATACAGCGGGCCCTGACATCATTATGGCAGGATCGACCATTCGTTCATCCTCGTCAATCGGACTGCTGGGTGTCTCGGTCAACAGCAATTTGTCCTGGCATGACCACTTTGCTAACATCGCAAAATCAGCCTCCCAGAAGCTTGGTTCGCTATTTCGCAACAAAAACTCTGTACACCGCAGCAGTTGCTCTTGCACTACAAAGCGCAAATAAGACCGTGCTTAGAATTTTGCTCACATATCTGGGGTGCCGCACCAAAGCACACCCTAAAGCTGCTGGATTCTATTCAGAAGAGAGCTGTGCGTCTCGTCGGCGACCCGGAGTTGACCCGGAATCTAGATAGTCTGGAACACCGCAGACATGTAGCCGAGATATCTCTGTTTTACAGATACTTTCACGGCAGAGATTTGGCCCGCCTCATCCCGCCCCTGGCAACTCCTGTCAGACAGTCACGACAGACGGCAAGAGCGCACCAGTTCGTCGTACAACTGGAAACACCTAGAACATCGCTTTACAAGAACTCCTTTGTCTGGCGCACTGCATCACTGTGAAACCCACTCCCAGGACATCTGTTTCCCACTAATTACAACTTACAAATATTCAAGAGGCGTGTCAATCAACATCTTCGCACACACACCGCTCGTCGAGCGTTATAGGGTTATTCTTTAGTGTGTGTGCCACTGCCATAAAAAATAATAATCATAAAATAAAACCTAGTTTAATCTTCATTCGAGGATTCATATTGTAATTTTAGGTTAGTAGTGTATAATATTCGTATTTATGGCTTAGGTCTCACTTATTCTACGTCATGTTAACTATCTTTCGCTGCCAGTATCACACATCTACCGCTAACTGTTTCGAAGATGGGACGATTTCGATATTTCATCTTCTCAAGGGTGTGGTGGGTGGTGGGAGTTAAATGCCCAACGACTGAAACGGTCTAAGAAGAGTTTTAGCACGCTGCAAATGATCTCCTACCCACCTATAGGTATAAAATGTGTTCTTGATTTGAAGCCCACGCAAATAGTCATCCGGACTAGTATTTGATTAAAATATATTGGGCAATCTATTAATTTACCAAATCATTCTCGGAAGGATAAAACGGAAATTGTCATGTCGCATATCTACACAATTAGGAATGAGCTTCGGAACTTATTATTTCAGTATTAATTAGAACACGCCGAATATCATAATTCCACTAGAAATGTTGAGACTTTACACGCCTTCGCCCGTCTCAAAGCATGTAAATTACCACTCATTTATTAAACTTACTGCTAAAAAATGCATTACTATTTTGACCAATAGCTGACTTTAAAGAGTACCATTGGAGTCCATCAAAATACGGTAGTGATACCACAAAACTCTACAAGAACTGTGTGGGCACATAATATAGTTCGACCAGTAACTCTTGAAAAGATAATTCATATATCCAATGTTGTTATTTGTTTAGTTGCACCTCCAGTTTGCTGAATACCCGCGTTCATTCTTTCTTCACATGCATGTTTTAGTATGTGCTGCAATATTTCATATTTATTTAAAATACATACTATTTAAATGAAACTAAAACATCAATTTTTAATTTTCAGTGTGAAGGAATTTTAAAATTATTTGTTTACTTTCAATAATTAGTAAGTAGTCAAGTTTTAAAAAGTCTTGTAAAAATCAAGCATATATAATTCCTACAAATTATACGACGTTGTAAATCTCGTTGATTATTTGATGTGGAAATTTATTAATTTCACTATTATGTCACTTAGAAGGACATCATCTGCACTGCAGTGCAAGTGTTTTGCATACATATCCAGGAATCATCTATCTTAATCGTAATTGCTTAGCTTGCCTTAAAATATGTTGATCTTATATCCTAATAGTTCTTAAACTACAGCGTGATGGCAAGACAAATATACATTATTTTATTACGATATCTCAATTTCGAATACGTACTGATAAACGACTAGCCAAACTATTGCAGGATTTTGCGAATAAAATAATTATTTAATGCAAGTAGTTTTAGAAGAGGTAAAGTAACATGAACAAAATAATAATACTAATTTTAACGTTTATTAATCCTCAGTATATATATAGATAAATATTAAATCTGATTAA
>MU185175.1:155038-181941 GCA_016904865.1 Pissodes strobi
TTTTCAAAATCTTACTTTAATCAATAAAAGCCGCTAATACACAAATAACATAACAAAATAACCGTTTTTATATATATATATATATAAACAATTGTTGTAAATACGAACTGTTGTACTTAAATCAGTCGATTACAAATGCAAATGAAGCATCATCAGCTATCATACTATCGGATAGTATAGTCTACATAAACAGAAGAAAAGTGATAAACATCAATAAAATAAATACAATACAAGTGAGGATAATCCAAACAAAAAAATTGATCAAAATTTAAAAAGGTGTATTTTGTTATGATATTTGTGTATTAGCGGCTTTTATTGATTAAAGTAAGATTTTGAAAAAGATCAGCAACGTCTTCGAAATCTAGTGGACGAGATACTTTCCGATGAAGAAGACGATGTATTTCAGGTTTTCTTACATGAATATGAATCCGGTGGTAGTCATTCATTTTCGTACAGCTCGGAAGGTGGCAACGAGCCATTAGTAAAAAAGAAAAAAAAATCATCGAATATTATTTTCTGATGTTGGCAGGGAAGGTTTTAGTAAGTAACTTCTTAACAAAACTGATGATTCATCGCCTTCCCAGAATGTAAGTCGGATTGATTCAATGTCTAATATCATAGAAGCATTGATTCATCAACTGGTTCCAACACTCATATGGTAAGAAGTTACTGGACAATACCTCAAGGATTTTCAAATGAATATTCCTGAAAAGGGTGTTTTGAATGCTTTATTTGAGCATGTTAATAAGGCTCCTGTTTTTTATTTGGCTGTTGGTTGATAAGGATCTTGTAAATAATATTGTGAAGGAAATTAACCGTCTCTCAGACATCTAAGAGTAAATTTTCAAAAATACTATATTCTCTAAGAGGAGATATGTCATGACGAAACGCTTGTATCTTTTCACATAAGGCTGTCATTTATACTGTATATCAAGAATAAAAGACGCAGGTCAAAGTAAAGCCCTGCAATTTATGCCTTGGAGGAGGACATACCTACCTGTAACTTAAAAATCTATTGTAACAAAGAAAAAGTGATTTAGTCAAGCGTACCAACCAACTTTATTATGAATTGCGGACGATGCATTTATGTAGATAATTACTGCATGAGTATGGAGCTAACCCACAAATTGGGTGACAGGAAAATCTACTTAGTAGGTACTCTGAGAAAGAACTGCAAAAATAATTCGAAAGCTGAAGAAGGGCGAGTCATACAGTCAGAAGAGTAATAGATGAGTTATAATAACAAAGTGATAAGGCAAAAGAGAATTCCTTATTTTATCTACTAAACACCCTGATCAAATGTTTATAGTACAATCACGCGTAATGTGGAAGTAGAAATGCCCGATGTGTTTGCTGGCTATATATATGCAAAAACTTATCGGAACAAACCAAAGCACATTCCTAAACTTTGAGAACGGTTATATAATGGTACAGAAAAATTGCTGTAGAATTGTTTTTGGGATCCGCTATGGTAAATGCGTATATCTTGTTCAAAGCAGTAAGTAGATAAGAAATGACAGTTTCTACATTTCGGGAACAAGTTGATTTATCTCTTCTAAATTTTCCTCAAGCAGATCAGAATGAACGAAGAGCTATACTTACATACAAATACAACAAAATATATTTTAGAAGATGCCGCTTTTGCTATTTTCAAATATTTGAAGAGAAGGGAAGAACCATGGCAACCAAAAATACTCCACAAACTATCTGGAAACTGGGATAAATATTACAGCGTGACTTGCTTTACAAAATCTCATGTTTGTACAATAGAATAGTTATTCCCGTATTTTTGAAGATGTTGGATTTATTTGATCTACTAATCAATCCCAACTTTCTTAGGATATGAGTTTAAATGTTTATTTTTTTTATGTAACTCGTACTCTTATTATTATTCTTTGCTAAGTAAACTGTACTTGTATTAATTTTTGTCAGTAAAATGTGTCTAGTATAAAACGTGTGTTGAATAAATTAAAAGTTAAAAACTGTATTAAACGTCCGATAAAAACAATTTTTTCCTGGATAAACAGCCTAATTTTATTTACTAGGTCACGTTTTGTCAAATACCCTGAATTTATTTGACCAATATAAATAATCAGTAAGCTACAGATGCAAATTGAATACTTTTCATGTTACTCATGGTTGGTTCACATGGCCTGAATGAATATGTGACCGAGACACGCTTTCTTCACGTGGCAGTTATCGTGTTAAAACACTCAAAGAAAATAGTTCAGAAACACTATACAGCGGTCGTCCAATGAGCAACGACTTCAGTGTCCTTTTAAATGAAGCTCGTCTTGGATTTGTCTTATACCCAACGGAAGAGCTGTAAAGAATACATATTTTTTGGCTGAGTGGTAAATGGAATAGGCAGACAAATATTATTATGCGAGAGGCGAGTAGTATGTAAAAAAGAAGAGTGAATGTAATTCTTATATTTACTATATGCATCAAAAACGCAGACTCCAAAACAAAAATTCAGGTTAATGTTAAAACTTCCGAAGGACGAAGGAAAGCCTGCAAAATTCTCTCCATATTACAAATGAGACTGTATCAAAACAAAATATGCATTTTTTACAATTAAGATGTCTAGCGGACCTTGCACTTAGGCCATCAATTGGGCCTGTTGTGTCCAGCCCGCGTTAGAGGACCTCCAGGATGCCGGTCTTCAGACTAACACGACGCACTGAATCGGGCTGGATCGGAGTCGCGCCAAAGATTCTGAGCCTTGCCCACGCGAAGGGGCATTCGGTAAGTAAATGGTACAAGGTCTCATCGTCCTCCGTGCACAACCTACACTCCCCCTCCTCTGCAATTATCAGCAGAGTCAGGTGCCGTCTAAGCTTGCACTGCCCCTATGTAGAATCCTACCAGAGCTCTGAACTCCACCCTGGCGAGACTCTTTGCGGGCCCATGTATCATGAGCCTCGTCTGTCTCATCCCCGGAGCCGTCCGTCATACCTCTTCTGCCCGACTGTCGCAGTATCAGCAAATAGAGTAAACTTGCCCCCTATGTTTAAACTAGCCAAGTCATTAATATATAATAAAAATAAGATCGAACCCAAAACTGACACCTTTGGAATCCCATACATTACATCCCTTGGCTCAGAAGTGCAGCCCACATATGAAACGCTTTGTAGTTTGTCGGTCAAATACGATATGAACCATTCCCAAACTCATACATTTACAGTCTATTTATAAAGCAATATACGATAATATTGACGCAGTTTTTTTTTATGGCAGTGGCACACACACTAAAGGGAGACCCTATGGCGCTCGACGAGCGGTGTGTGTGCGAAGATGTTGATTGACACGGCTCTTGAATATTTGTAAGTTGTAATGAGTGGGAAACAGATGTCCTGGGAGTGAGTTCCACAGTGATGCAGTGGGCCAGACAAAGGAGTTCTTGTAAAGCGATGTTCTAGGTGTTTCCAGTTGTACGACGAACTGGTGCGCTCTTGCCATCTGTCGTGATTGTCTGACAGGAGCTGCCAGGGGCGGGATGAGGCGGACCAAATCCTGGGAACATCTGCCGTGAAAGTATCTGTAAAACAGAGATATCTCGGCTAAATGTCTGCGGTGTTCCAGACTATCTAGATTCCGGGTCAACTTCGGGTCGCCGACGAGACGCACAGCTCTCTTCTGAATGGAATCCAGTAGCTTTAGGGTGTGCTTTGGTGCGGCACCCCAGATATGTGAGCAATATTCTAAGCACGGTCTTATTTGCGCTTTGTAGAGCAAGAGCAACTGCTGCGGTGTATAGAGTTTTTTGTTGCGAAATAGCGCACCAAGCTTCTGGGAGGCTGATTTTGCGATGTTAGCAACGTGGTCATGCCAGGACATATTGCTGTTGACCGAGATACCCAGCAGTCCGATTGACGGGGATGAAGGAATGGTCGACCCTGCCATAATGATGTCAGGGCCCGCTGTATTGGCCCTCTTGGTAAACGTGGCTGCTTGGGTCTTTGCTGCATTGAACTGGACCAAATTTCGGTCGCCCCAAGTTTGAACTTTCTCCAGGTCTTGATTAATTGCTGTAATCTGCTCCTGTCTGCGGTGATGAGTCTCAGTTGCTGGTAAGGGTTTTTCTGATCTAAAGTGGGAGACAAGGGTACTGTCATCTGCAAAACTGTAAACAGGATTATTTGTTTCGGTCAGCAGGTCATTAATATAGATGAGGAACAGAGTTGGTGAAAGTATTGCGCCCTGAGGCACGCCCGCGTTGATGGTGAATGTGTCCGAGATGTGTCCATCGACTGCCACGTGCAGAGATCGGCTCTTAAGGAAACTGGCAAGCCAGGCGCAGAGAGAGGCTGGCAGTCCGAAGGACGGTAGTTTGTTGAGCAGTCCGTCATGCCAAATTCTGTCGAATGCCTTTAAAATATCCAACGCAATCGCTCGGGACTCTCCGTAGTTCTCAATTGCCCTACACCATATATGAGTGACATAGGCCAATATATCTCCTGTCGATCTCTCTTTGCGAAAGCCGTATTGATTATCGCTGATTATTTTGTTGTTCTCGAGGTACTTGAGTAGTTGCTGATTGACTACAGGTTCCATGACTTTGAAAATTATTAGAAGCAAGGCAATTGGACGATAGTTTGAGGGCGTGGTTTTCTTGCCTTTTTTTGGAACAGGTTGCACTCGAGCGACTTTCCAAGAAGATGGGTAAATCCCTTTTCCGTAAGACAGAGAAAAAAGCTTGGAAAAAAACGGGTGTTAGTTCGTTGGCGCAGTTCTTTAACACGATGGCAGGTATTCCGTCCGGTCCTGATGCCTTTTGCGTATCTAGATTTTTAAGGATTTTACGAATATCACGCTGATGAAATTTGACTTCTGCCATAGTAGTGTTGATGTTCGATATGGTAGGGAGAGTCTTGCCTTGGGGGACGTCTAAGGTAGAGTGCGAAGAAAACATTTTGGCGAGCATGTTTGCTTTTTCCTTGGCTGTAGTCGCCGTGATGCCACGTTCGTCTGTCAAAGGTGGGAGAGACGTTTCTGTAAAGTTGTTACTTACTGCCTTTGCTACCAACCAGAAATTCCTGGAGCCACTGGGGCATTGCAAAAGTTTATTCCTGATCCTTTGATTGTGTTTGTCCTTAGTTTCGTCGATAACACGCTTGCATTCGTTTCTCGCTTCGACAAAATAATTGCGATTTTCAGCGGTCTGATTTTGCTGCCAGAACTTGTAGGCTTGCTGTTTCCTACCCACAGCTCTTTCGCATCTTCTGTCGAACCAGGGCTTTCCTTTTGATGGCAACTTGATGGAATTTGGGATGTATGCTTCCATTCCTGAGGAGATTACTTGCGTGATCTTTTCGCAGCAGACTGACGGGTCGTCAGCGCCAAAGCGGACGTCGAGCCAAGGAAAATCTAGGTAGAACTTCCTTAGATCGTCCCAGTTTGCAGAATTGTAATGCCAGATTTTGCGAGGCAATGGTGGATCCTTCTGTATGAGTGGCAATTCACAAACCGTTGTAATAAGTTTGTGGTCGGAAGTACCTAATGGCGGACCAACTGTAACTGTGTACTGGTCAGGATTGGTGGTTAGAAAAAGATCCAGGAGGGCGGCGAATTCGCCCCTCTCTGAGATTCGAGTTGGTTCGTCTACAATTTGAGTAAGCCCGCAGCTGATGGCGAATGCTTCAGCCTCTCTACCTGAATGCGTTTGATAAATCACACAAAAACTAATCAGGCAGATTCCCCATGAATAATTTTTATTTAAAATGATTTGAAAAATGAGAAGATTGCATCAGTTGTAGATTTAGTAGCCTGAAAACCAAATTATAAACTAGGTTTAATATTTTATGCTACCTTTTGACCAGTTTCTCGATAATGTTGGTAAAAGGGCAATGAGTCGAAAATCTAAGGAACAATTCTTATCACCACCCTTAAATAGTGGTATAACGATAGCCTTTTATAAACACAAATTAAAACTGCCAGAAATAATAGTTATATTTATTATAGAAGGGAAAAAATATTAGATTTTAGCTCGAGGTTGTGTTACCACAAAAAATCGAGAGCTAAAATCTAATATTTTTCCCGTGTATAATACACTATTTTTTTCTGCGACGGGAAAAACGACGATTTAATATTAAAAAAAAAAAACCTATCACTACAATATATTATAGTCAGAAAATTATCGATGTGATTTGAATTTTTAAACTGGTAGGCTGTTGCATTTATAGTGACAATAAACCTGCGTTGCTAAGGAAACCTTTAAAGTAATGATATATCTGTCAATTCTGTGATTTCATTTAAAAATTGCGAACTTGGTAGTTGTTTAGTAGTTATTTGGAATAATATAAAGTAAAAAATGTCTGAAATAGCTAATAAGGTGTTTAAAAAGTGTGGCAGTGCTGAAATAACACCCGATTTGCGACCAGGTACATCAACGGCAGTTGTGTCCATGGTAGAAAAAACATATTCTAAAATTAAATATCTACCTTTACTTGTATGTATACCCGGGAAAAAAATGCTCATTTTTTCCTGGGGAAAAAAGTAATTTCATAAAAAGTTTTATTTTGTTACCTGGCACCAGACATAAAATGTCGAACGTTCTTCCCGTCGCAGAAAGGAGGACGTATTTATCATTCCAGACAAAACACATTCACACTATCAGGAGGCTTTAGCAATATCCGCACTGGCATTCACCTAGATGTGTTTCTATTCCGCTCGAAATTATCCTTTACTAAATATATAGGCAATGAAAAAAATGTTTGGTGGATGTTCACAACACTCTCTGCATATACGCAATTAGATTTAACATTTCTGCGATATTTGTTTTAGACTAGAATTTTAAGTACCTAAAATGTAATACGTTAATAAGTTAAAAAGAAACACCCTTCATATAGCCTAATAAAGGTATGGTTTCGGTAGAACTGCTGGCAGTAACGTCTGGCCGCGACGTCTGGCAGTCAAGGACCGATCTTTAGGAAAATAATATATGTTTCGGATGCTCTAGCGAAAACACATATATTATCTTCCTTAAGATCGGTGCTTGACTGACAGACGTCGCGGCCAGACGTTAATGCCAGCAGTTCTACCGAAACCATACCTTAAGACAGCTAGAGCAAAAATTAAAAATTTGTTTTAGCAAAAAGGTTAATTGTTGTCAAAAATTGTATCAAAATTGGTACTGTGAATCTTTCTAAAGCGGATTTTAGAAAAATGCAAAAGAGCAAAATCTGAAATTCATCTAACTTCTGTTTCTATTAGTGCTATTTTTTTTATCGCCATAGCTACTGATCATAAATTAGGCGGCAAATATTTCCTTCATATTACGCCAGAATTTTTTTGTTTAAAATAAAGGGATAAAATTTCACGCTCTTTGCAATGTGCATATTAACAACCGAACATTTGGAAAATTAGCGTCTTGCCGCTGTGGGGAGCCTGAGCGTCGTCAATGTTGTTTTTCTTCAAACGTCAGTAAATCCGTCATTACTCGACTGTGTAGGCGGCAGTGAAGTTTCGTTTTTCCTCCGCCGGAGCTTTACTTTTCACTTTTCCGCCGGCGGAGGTAAAAGTGTTATCATAGCAACATAGATACAACACAAACAAACATCAAAATAAGCGTCAACAACTCAAGAGTTATTAAACTAAAATCTGTATCTATCACTCAATGTGTGACTGCATTTCTAAAAATCACTAATTTAGGAACAAATTGGTTATTATTTAATCGAACTTACTCACAACCTGGGCTTATTCACCGACACCGCACCGGTCTAAGCCGCCTTGCGAACCCACCTATCTTTAATAATAATAATTATTACTATTAAAAAGAGACTTTTTGCATTAATTTGTCGACATTTGAAGATAAAACAGCATATTTTATTTGGAGGAAAAGTTACTTTTCCTCCATATAAAATAATATAGTGTTACATATTTTTTTACATCACGCGTTTGTCTAAAACTTTTCAAGAAAAGCAGGAATGTGAGAGTTTGGCTCAGGTGGCGAAGCTCGCGTCTTTAGAACGCATAGTTAAGGCTGATTTTCATATATAGGACTGTGCACCGACTATGCGCCTACCGTGCACCTACCGTGTCGTTTTCACTGTAAATCAAAAAATTATATGTTCCATATAAAACGCACTGAAACCCTTATTTACATTTACACATAAAGGACTGTGCTACGACCGGGCGACCGTGTTGGGGTCGTCTAGTCCTATTGTGAAAAAGAAGACGGCCGCAGCATGGTAGGCGCACAGTCGGTGCACAGTCCTATATTTATGAGAATCAGCCTTAATTGGTTCGACGTCCGGTCTTTGCAAGTTTTTTTTTTATTGGCTTTGTACACTTAGTTCTTTGGCATGCCTTGGGTTAGTTTAAGTTAGTTTTTGTTGTTTGCGCCCCGCAGCGAGCGGAGGGCAATGTATGAAGTTAAAATGTAAAAATACAAATGTAAACATTAAACACCGCATGTAGCGCCATAAAACGGTTCATAGGAAGTCGAGATCTAAGGCTGTCCACAGCCGCCAGACGCTAGTATCTGGAAACTGCATCTTGATATGTTTTTGATTCTTAAAATATCGATCCTTAAATTTTTATAAAAATATTTCTTAATGCACTATTTATGTTCCGCAGTTTATGATGAATGCTGTTCGATAAACGGTGTCCCAAATTAAAACACACACTATACGGGAATTTCTTTTTATTAATGGAATTAGGTGAAATTTGACTTCGGCCACAGTTTTTGCTTAAAACTAGACCAAAAATAATGCAGATAACTGCTACCAATGGGCATTTGTTAACTTTTAGAATTGATATTAAAAGAAAACATGCAAAAATGGAAGCTTTTAACCGAACTTAGAAAAATTTTGTTTGAAATAGTTCTTTCTCTTGCAAATATATGTTCATATTATTTTGAGTTCATTACTTCAAAATAACTCATGAAATATCTTAGTGCGAAAAATGAAATGTAGGCGCCTAAGGTAACGTTAAGCCTCTTATTATTATACGTTCCTTATTTCAAAATAATTTATGAAATATCTTAGCGCGGAAGACGAAATGTAAGGTGAAATAGACTGAGTAACATCGTTTTGGTAAAGGGGATTGCCTTCAATTATTAAATAAACTCTATCAAGACGGTACTTTCTCTAAACGATCCAAATGAAGCATGAAGTAAGTGCGATAGCAGAATAAAATAATTTCATCGTTCATAGTTAAAGAAAGACCACCATTCCAACCATTGTACTTGATCATGATACCTGGCATACCGACAGATAAAACATTTTTTCCGTATCGCAAGAAATATCTTTTTCACCGATTAACTGAATGTATTTTGCAACTCATCTAAAGTAACCATTCGAAGAATCGATCGATCATTATAAAACGGTTTAAGATGAAAAAAATTAGATGCATTTTCCGAATGATTCAGGTTTGGTAAAGTGTATTGCGATTGATTCATTGATTTAGCTCACGTAAGTGAGGTGTACTATTATATCTATATGGTTTCAATAAGTGATATTTAAAACGTTATTTACGAAACGATAAAAGTTTGAAACTACATTTTCTTCTATATAAAAAGATACCAAAATAATATATTAAATTATTCGTGCAATAGGCGCAAGCAGATAAAAGACATACCTAGGTATACACATTCTTTTTCCCGACGTTGTCCTCCTCGCCATCAACTCTCCTCTCCTCCCATCATTACGAGGCGTCAAAAAAAAATGCGGGGGATATAAAAAAAGATTGATTCAGTAAAAAAATTAACATTTGAGTATGCTTTTATTGTTTTGCAATCAAAAATGGCGCCGAGCCGAAAAGATCGTGAAAGTGTGTCGGGTGAGTGTCTTTTAAGTGCTACAAAAGCAAAAATTGTGCAACAGTTAGTAGTGTGTGTGACATGTGGTAAACCCTTTCACCGATCTTGTGCTGTTCGAGATTGGAAGGAAAAACTCGTTATTATTGACGAAACGAGAGTAAAATGTTGCCCAAATTCCGATGACGCGGATACAATGGACGCCGCCATGATGTCGACGTCGTATGATTTAAGCTCTCAAAAGGATAATATGGAAATCCATTACCTGAAAAAAGTTGGTTCAAGAACTTGAAGAGAAAAACTTCTCTCAGAAAATAATAAACTATGGAGAGAAAAGGCTAAAAACTTGGAAGATGACATAACCAGGCTTGGAAAAAAAGATAAACAAAAGCCCTTGTCAACACCCGATAAAAAAATTTCGGACCAAGGTACAAAGTCTAAATCAGCCGATAAGGAAAAAAAACTCGATTCAAAGAGGAGAAGCTAGCCACAGCAGGGATGGTGGCATCAGCGACCAGAAAGTGGTTCCGAGCGTAGAAATCAGAGATCAAAATAGAGATGGGCACAACATCGATAATGTATCGAAAACAAAAAACCAATGCAAGCCACCGGATCAACTGACAGCAGTGTCAGCTGACTTGGACGCAAACACGAAGGTCGAAATCGAAAATAGCGAAAATATTTATCCGCAAAACAATGCGCCTGCTGGCGAAATTAGGTTGTCCACCGCGGATGGTTGGCTCAAAACAGAGGGCAACCTAAAAACAGCGCAAAGAATAGCTTTTATTTTGGTATCTGGACTTGCCCCAGAGGTCAAGGAACAAGAAGTTCTTAAATATCTAAAGAACCAGGGCCTGGGGCCGGTCGAATCCCAAAAAATTAAAACAAAAGAGGAAAAGTATTGCAGTTCCTTCAAGTTGTCGGTGTATCACGAAGATCGAGAAAAATACCTAAACCCAGTAGTATGGCCTCGAAAGGTTGTGGTGAACCATTTTCTGAACATACAGCGCCTAACGGTGACATCACAGAAAAGAAATAGAATCCACCTAGACAGAACAGACGTGCTATCCCAAAGAAGAACATAACAATTCTAAATATGAATGTAAGGTCTCTCAGGAATAAGGTACATCTGCTTGAGGCCTTTCTAATTGACAAAAATATAGACATAGTATGTGGGACAGAACACTGGTTATCTCCGATGGAGGTAAATACTGCTCAACTCCAAGGGTATAAAGTGGCGGGGTGCTATGCCAGGAAGATAGATAGTATGTGGGGGGTGGCACAATAATATTTGTTAGAGAACATTTAAGCGTTGATATAAAAGATTTTGTAAACCAATATAATGTTGAAAAATGTGTTGAAAGTTCGCTGATTTTTATCAGGGATCTTAATATTTTTGTCTCAGCCATTTACAGGTCTCCGTCGGGCAACTTTGACACCTTTTTAGGGGCAATAGAGAGTATTCTCACCACAATTGGTTATAATGGGACTATAGTTTTGGCAGGTGATTTCAATGTTCATTTTAACACCCCTGAACCAAATACGCTAAATCTACGTGACACTTTAATAAGTTTTGACTTACATCAAACATTTACGGATGCTACTAGGCAGGATATGTGCCTGGATAATGTTTTCATGAGTTCTGATGTAGATGTTCTCTACACACAGGTGATGGTTCCTGATATATCAAATCATATCGGCCAAATTGTGTAGATTTCGGTGGGCATACAGCCTTCTGATTTTGTTCAAAACCAGGTATGTAGACCAGTTACGCAGCGGGGTTTATGTACGTTTTTGATATGATTTCCGAAATTACTTGGGACTTTATAATATCGCATAAGAGGACAGTTGATGGGAAATTCACCAAGTTTTTGGATAGTTTAGAGCGAACATATCTGGAATATATTGGGCGTTCTGATAATAACAACAATATTGGATGGTTTACTGTTGAGTTAAGGGCAATGAGGGAACAACTACATTTTCTTGGACAACTAAGTAAACAATACAACCTAAATAATTTTAAAGAACAATATAAACAACATAAAAACTATACAAAAATGCAATCCGCAATGCAAAAATTCAAGAGCGAATGACAATCTCATTAGGGCGTCGGGCAATTCTAGCCGCTCAATGTGGCGGATTATAAATAAACACCGGGGTAACAATAAAACTGAGTCTCGTGACAATCTTCTAAGACCACAAGACTTTAATAATTACTTTCTGAATGTTGCACACAATATTGATAAAGATATTCCAAAGACAGGGAAGATCCTATAACTAATTTAAACAACTTATCTATTTCAAAGGCCTTCTGTTTTTCAGAAGTGACTTATAATGAGGTTAGGGAATGTATTAATAATCTGAAAAATAAAAGTAGCCGAGATTTTTTGGGATATTGTAAAAAGTGTGAAAAACTAGATTTTGATACCTTTGACCATGCTTATCAGCTTGTGTCTCAAGGAAAATATTTTCCATCTGTATTGAAGGAAGCACGTGTTATCCCATTATTTAAGAAGGGTGATCCGAGACAGTGCGAGAATTACCGCCTAATATCCCTGTTGCCAATTCTATAAAAGGTATTAGAAAAATGCATGGCGAAACAAGTACAACATTTTTTTGAGAGCAACAACCTTTTAAACGCTTGCGAATTTGGATTTAGAAAGGGTAAACATACTGTGCAAGGTGTTTTAAACTTAATTGCAGATATCCTTGAAGCATTTAATAAATTCCAATACAGCACAGTATTATTCTGTGACTTGAGCAAGGCTTTTGACTGTGTCAATTATGAGATCCTTCTAAAAAAACTAAAAGCATATACATTCATGTTAAAGAGCCTCAAACTTATGGAGTCCTACTTAATGGACAGGTGTCAGTCTGTTCGTTACTCTGGGGAGACATCGACAAGAAGTCGCATAGGCTTCGCCTCCGTTGCTTCGATAATGTTCTGGTTGGTTTGTTGAGTGGAGCCGGGGTGATTTTCTTGAGTCTCTAGAAAAAATTTCCAAATCACGTATTTCTTCAATCAATACTAAAATAGTCGCAGTGCCGTGCATAGGTTCATCACTATAACGCGTAGTAAATAATACCTATGATGATTGAATTTATACTGAAAAATATCCTGCGTCTATGATATCTTCTCCGTTGCAAAAGTATCCATGTCTGAACAGGTCCATATATTGTAATGTTAATTTTGTATCCGGCATACGCATTCAGCGTCCGGTGGCTAAGTTGCCGGGATATAGAAATTCGGAATCGCGATACTGTGTGCGTCGCTTGTGCCGTGTATAGGTCCATTTGAATGTATGTTTAATCTGTATCTCGGATACGGGAGAAAAAAAACTTAAGTTGAGTTTTGTCTACCGCGCGGGATCGTTATCACGTAAACCGCAGAGATAAAATGGGCGCAAATACAGCAAGTGTTATGTTACCAACTCAAAAAGAGACAGTTATTTCATAACAAGTATTTAAAACTAAAATAATTTGGCACTTAGCTTGCCTAGAAGTTTCACCGTCAGACGAACCCGGACGGCTTGTTCCGGAACCACGCTGGGTGGACGACCCTCCGACGTCCAACACGTCTAGCTGGTCCAAAGAAATGTCCAATGATCCCCAGGTAAGCAAGTTCTGCTAAGCCAAATCTAAAGCAGTTCAGCCAGTTAGGCGGACTATCAAGTTCCTGCCTGGTGAAAAGGCGTCCAAATTCTCGCCCGGTGGAAGGACCCTAGGAATGGAAACATTCCCTAGCAACGAATCACAACAATATGTGAACCGATTGCTATTATATACTCTCCGTTCGACAAAAAAATAATTTAACAGAATTTCAAATTACCGATTAAAGAGATTATTATTTTAAATCAAATTCAATAATAAACCAAAAGTTAAAAACCAACAAAGAATAAATGAGAAAAAGAAAATCACCGTAATAATATATTAGAGCAATCGAAAAATTACAACTAAAACTTAATATTAGTTATGCAGAAAATAAATAGGTTCAGTTTGCCCAAGGGAAGCCGACATCATCAGTTAAAAATAATATTACAGCCTTTTAGAAAGAGGAAATAAGCAGTCCAATAATTCAGACCGAGTTTGGCGCCGCAAAATAAACGTACATAATCGTTGAAAGCAGTAACTAACACCAAAAGTCCAAAATAATGTAATGTATGTAATTAAATGGATCGTTCCTAGTTTGGTGCAGAGAAAATCCATACCATATTGATAAAAGAACTCAAGTAAGATCTAAATAACGAACAAAAGGCACTAAAATAAATTTTAATGAAAAATCATACTAAACAAATTTGTCAAATAAATGGTCTGAGTGACCCTCCAATATCATTATCAAATAAAAAGCATAACTCTTCCCGAATTTCAATAATTCAAGGGCAAAGTTCAAGTACGGACCACATAGCGAATCAAAAGCACTAAAATATACCTAAATATGACCATCGCCCTAGACGAATTTGGCAAGTATATGGCCCGAACCACTTTCCAATATTAAAATCAAAAAAAGGCCTTTAATTTAACATATCGAGAATAAAGTTCAATCCGGTAAACAACAATGAACGAAAATACGCGAAAATATGTACACTGCATTAAATAACACGATATGATCGCTGCTTCCCTTCGCAACGGAAACTAATAATAAACAAAACTGCATAACGTAAACATTAACAACCAAATTTCCCGGTTTAATGTCCAATTAATAGTATAAATCAACTACCCACATGAATCACTAGAAGTTAATTGCAAGATTAATAGTTGAAATTAAAGATAAAAATAATAATTCCTCATTGCATCAATCCTAACTTCGGTAATAGAATAAACTTTATGAAATTAGCAGTTTTAGCATTAATTTCACCTTATGGCTGTAGTCCATAAATGCCTTAGATAAAGCAGCATAATAACCCACAGTTAAATTTTACTCTCGCGGCTAGACCGCTACGGAAGGGTCAGAAAAATCAAACTGCTTAATTATTGAAAATCCACATTACATTTCGTCGAAAATAAAATAAAATGATTAATTTGGCCAATCGCAAAACCCCAAGAATAAATAACAACCACTATTTTATTCAAATACAACAGTTTCAATTAACCTAACCAACTTGACATCATGCCGATCAATCAAGCCAACAAACTGAGACCGAAATGAATGTTAACGATTAACTAAATGAAGCGCGAAGCTCCGCGAGAAATTGAGCCAACAGAATACAAAACCTATAAGCCTTAATTGCCCTCTAATCAAATCGACGCCGCGCCGATCAATCGAGCCACTGAATCGAGTACGATATGACTGAAAACGGTTATATTTAATGATTATTAAATAATAAACGAGGCCGTCCGAATAATAAAAAGAAACCCCCAACCTTAATTAATCTCTAATTGGGATGACGTCACGCCTATCAATTAAGCTTATTAAATCGGAGGGCACATTACGCGACAAAAAACTAAGTATTACATTGTCGACCGATATTGGACAAGCAAATTCCCAAACACCTCGTCCCATGAGTTATTCCTGCATCTACGGCACCAAAATTAACGAAAGCACAACGTAATGGCCGATGCGGAAATTTCTACGTTGTTAGTCGACAAAATCCAATTAAGGTATCTGGTATTTTAACCAGAATTTTAAATGTATCGACTTAACAACTGAAATGCTTGACTCCAAAAAGGCCCTGTATCAGGTGGAGAAGAACCGGATCGTCTCGCGCCAGAAAAATGAGAACGACGCGCATTTACACACATCATGTAACCCACAAAACATGAAACTGTTGTTAACTCGGTACTGTGTGCTATAGAGTGTGACGAAGGCGCCAGATATATATGAGGTTGTATTAAATCGCGGATCCAAATGTCGAACTGCAACGTAAGCCCAAAATAATAGCAGGGGCGTACTAAAAATTCACGTCTAGTTAGCGACCCAAAACGGAATGTCACAAGTTTAATTTCTGTTTATATTTAGTATTCAGGCTTTTTAGATATAGTTTTGCTTATTTTTATTAAAGTATTTTAATGTTACTTATGTTATTACATTATCACCCCTATTGATATTATTTTATGGCTAAACATTTTTAAATGGTGGTATGCAGGTAATATTATATTGTAAAGTACTAAAAATATTAAAAAGGAAGCAGTTCCATGTCATTGGTAACAAACGCTATTACAAATTGGTGGGTTTTAGTTTTTAAAATAATTAAAAGATACCGAAGGCTATCCTTGTCATCAGCACACTTGATAATAATAGTCTCAAGTATTTTTACTTATTAATCATACACTAATGACCAAAAATAAAAAATAGTCATTTAGAACAAATTTACTTAGAAAAATGAGAAGTTATCTAATGTAGTAACATGAAATATTTTCCAACATTTAACCCTTACTACTCGAATTTTCATTTGCCCATAAAAAGATCTATTGTAAACTGGCATTATGTTTATACTTTGAAAAGTGGACATAGACAACTCAAAGGCACTAAATTTACTGCCAAGAGAAAATTAAGTGTACAAACACATTTCTTATGTTACATAATATATTTATTGGGAATATGTGCAGTTAACTAAATGTTAACAAAAACTATACTAGATTGTTTTGCCGGGGAAAGCCCCCTCATTATTTACATACATCATACATCATTTCATTTATTTCCAAGTTTAACTTAAGACTTATATGGAGTTTTATTTCTTTTCTGAATTGCTTTTTATTACCAAACATATTTTACCTTCATATACTAATTTTTTTAACCCTTTAAAAATCGCTTCACAGACTCGGATACTATGGCTGATTTCCCAATGCGAAGTGTGTATTGCATACTTTGGAACGATTCACCTGTGGCTATAAATCTTAGTGTAATAATCAGCCTGTATTTTGCTGATATTGCTGACCTCATCAGTGTTGACTGTTTCAATATATCCTCTTCAAACATATTTAAAGGTTATTAAATGTATATCGGTTCATACTCAGAAAGTTTATTAAACTGTCTGTGCCTCTTGCTAACTCAAATTCTTCATTTACTAAAAGGAAGGTGCCCCTCTGGTCTCCTTTCGTTATCCCAGGCCTCACCCACCATCGCCTGGGTGCCTTTGGTAGCAATAAAAGTCCTGCTGCGCCTACTATTAAGCTCAAGATAGCCACATCGGACTCCTCCACGTTCATGGTTTTAGGCTTACTTAAATGTAGATATTAGAGGCCCTTTTTCTAATTCACCGGCTTGATGCCATCTTCATCATTTCCTTTAAGTCAAAGAAGGATACGTTATCAACCGGTCCATTCCCCGTAGAATTAAAGATAGCGCTAGAGTTATAAAAATTATCTTACTAGTTCTAGTAACTTTAAATATCATGTTTGCACAGTTGGCAATAGCCTGGTTTTTTACTAGAAAATTGCATCAGTGTGTGAGCGCATAGGCGACAAATCGTGGCTAAAAAAACATTTATGCAACCTTGTCGCCACAGCTAGTTGCCTCGTCGGAACCGGACTCTATATATTTTCATTTAAATCGTTTTCGAGATATTCACGTTTGAAAATTGACAGTTCAAAAAATGAAACTGAGTGAATCAAAACTATTTAGATTAGAAAAAAAAAAACGTTTTGCAAATTTTTTACATCGTTTGAGACTAACTTTCCGTTTGACCAAAAGCACAAGACATACGTTTCTTGTTCATTTCCGGCTCAATCGGCACCTACAGTGCGGTCAAATGATAAACTAGAAAGACAGAGAAGCTAAGACAGAAATGGGCAAAACATTTCTTTGTTAGTTTAGCTGTTTAGATTCTTGGGTCTGTCAAATTTTGTAAAATAGCAGTTTTCCAAAGTGAGTATATCTAAAACAATTTAAACCACCAGTTGTATGACGTACCAAGAAAAATTCGTTATTTTCATAATATAAAATTAAAATAAGTAAAAACTTGAAATTTTCCAAGTTTGCCAACTTTTTTCAAATCTTGCTGTGAATTGTAGGGTAACGTTAAAATTTGGTTTCCATCGACAAAAATATTATGCAACAACCTGCATTTTAGAAATATTTTCGGTTTTCGGGTCTGGTGACACATAAGTTGTGTTAATTTTGGCAATTTTCTTATGTCCTATATAGTAGTTTAAGCCAAAAAAAGCGGAGGATCCGCTACATTTGAGCTGAAAATACCCCCAAAGTTCGAGTTTTGAGGCTAAATTGACGTTGAACGGCAAAACGTCCACTACACTACTTTCCCAGGTGTAACGTGAAATTAATTAAATTAGAAGGTGAAAAGAAGGGAATGACACCAAGAGTCGAGCACAATGTTGCCAAAAGTTGCACTTTTTAGCGAGATAAGAAAATTGAACTATTTTCTGAAATAATATATAATTTTATTTCTGGATATTCTGAATAAACTGGTATAATATAACCCTACACGAAGACATCAGTTTCCTTACTAATTAAGCTTATAATAATCCTGTTATATAAAATGAATAACTTATTATTCAAAATAGCTTTATATACATGTTTGATATCTACGCCTAACATAAAATACCCACATAAAACTTAAGGTAGGCATAAAATCTATAATTTCATTTCATACGTGATGTATAATAAGTATTTTTTTTTAATTATCCTTTTAATCAAATCAATTTTCTAATCTGATTTCTCTATAGAAGTTTAAACTTATTAATTATGCGAGAAAAGCATTCGCATGCTTTTTTAAAGTTTCTAGCTTAAGATTCTTGTCTCAGCGTAAATCT
Source organism: Pissodes strobi (assembly GCA_016904865.1). Lineage (NCBI taxonomy): Eukaryota > Metazoa > Arthropoda > Insecta > Coleoptera > Curculionidae > Pissodes > Pissodes strobi. The sequence goes on from MU185175.1 coordinate 173,508, forward strand.
CCCTCTTACTGTATGCATCTGTTTTGCATATATTATAAATATTTAACATCTATTATGGATAATTAAATACCGATATTTTCGATTATTATCGACGAAATTACGAGTGATATTAAAGCCCGTCGTAACGACGCTTAAGTAATTATTATCTCAGGAGTAAATTAATGTACCAATTTTTCAATATCGCGCCGAGTGTAGACATGAAACATGACAAAATTAGCATAGTTTAAATTGTTTAAATCAACAATATTCTCAGTCGGTTCTTGTGGTATTATAGGATTTTTATGGCAACTACTGATGGGTATGTATTTGAACTTAATAGATATTTCGAGCGCAAATCGTCACCTAAATGGTTTTGCAATTAATTTTAAATAATGATTAATAAAATGTATACATATTGGAATAATTATGTGAAGTCATCAACATATTATGATATAATATTCTGTTCTACGTTGGAGTTTGGAACCTTCGGCAACATGCACTAAAAACAGAGTTTCATGCACAATACTGAAACAGAATTTTGCACTCGACGCGCGTTTCGCTAACCATGTCAGCATCATCAGGCGATGATTAAAACTAAAATTAAAATGTACCGAACTCTCTTTTATACTAACTGTTTGCTTACAAGCGGAACTAAAAAGAACCAATCCTGGAATCCCGCCAGTCACGCTTGATCAACCAATACAATGGACTATACGGAATAGGCCCTCCATCTCTATTTAAACTATTCTTACATTTAATAATTTCCATACTTTCATATGCGTCTAATAAGCTCCTATCAGTTATATTATGAATTAATTTTAAATTTTTAATTGTTATTCTATGATTATTATCAAAAGCATGCTCGGCAACACTTGATTTTTCTGTTCTACCATACTTTAAATGAGCTATGTGTTCTTTGAATCTCGTTTATATAGATCTTCTAGTTTGCCCAACATATTTTTGGTTACAATCCATACATCCAATTTCATATATTCCACTTTTTTATAATATTTCAATTTTATCCTTTGAACCACCTAATAATTTCTTAATGTTAAACTGAGTCTGGTATACTAATTTTAAACCTACTTCCTTAAAAACTTTTTGGAGTCCTCTAGTATACTGAGGATTATACGGTATCGAAACATATTTTGTATTTTCATCCTGATTGACGAAAGAAGTGGAATCACGAATGGTCTTTCTAAACAAATGCCTATTAATTAGCTTATTTATTAAGTTAGTATTAAAACCATTAACGTTCGCTATATTCCCAATTGTTTCCTTTTCATTATTAAATCTTTCTCTGCTAAGAGGAAAGTTAACCAAACGGTGGACTAAAAAATGAAAGCTGGCCATTTTATGTTGGTCGCAGTGGAAGGAGTCATTAGGAATATATCGGTTAGTGGCAGTATTTTTTCTGTAAATATCAAATTCTAGTGTGTTATTATCGTTCCTAATCACTAAAGTATCCAAAAATGGTAGCTGGTCATTGTTCTCGACTTCATAAGTAAATTTAATGGTGGGGAAACGGTTATTTAGTTTTGTTACAAAATCTTCAATATTAGCGGTTTTTGTGTCGAAAATCGCGAAAATGTCATCCACATACCTGTACCATACCCTTGGAAAATATTCGAACTCCTGACTGATTTCATTTTCAAATGTACTCATGAAAAGATTAGCTAAGAACGGCGATAAACAGTTGCCCATTGCCGTGCCTTCAAGTTGTTGGTGATAGTTATTTTTGTATTGAAAATAATTTTGATCCATGCAAAGTTTGGTTAAAGTTAAATATTCTTGTTTGATTTCGTTATCAAAACTATTCATCTCAAGTAATTCACCAAGGTATTGCAAGGTCTGTGGGATTGGTACTCTAGGGAACAATGAGCTAACATCAAACGAGATTAAAATTTCACCTTCATTAAGAATCGTGTCTTTAATTTTGTTTATGAAATCTAAGGAATTTAGTACTCCTGAATTCTGTTGTTTTATAGGTAAATTTTCAAACTGGTTTGCTAGCCACTTGGATATATTATAAGTTGGCGATCCTATTGCCGAGACTATGGGACGCATTGCCTTCCCAAGTTTATGAATCTTGGGAAGACAATATAATTTCAGCATAGTAGGATTACCCACAGATAATTTGTATCTAATTTGATCAGAAATAAGGTTGCTACATTTCTTCAAAGTGTTTTTAACTTGTGTTACCATCTTGGATAATGGATTCCTTGAGATTATGTTATGGGGCCCGGATTCGATTAAATTATCAACCCGTTGAAAATATTCGCTTTTGTCTAATATAACAACCTTATTACCTTTGTCAGCTTTTAGGTAGAAAACATTTTTCTCCTTCAATCTCTTGATTTAACTTTTTCCTTTTCCAGGTCGAGAGTTAACATTATTATTAATTACATTTTTTGAGATCTGATTTCTGCATGCTTCTCTAACAAATCCTTTAGTAGAGTCAGGAAGATGTTGATACTACGAGTTCCAGAGAAAAATGTTTTTAGTAATTGATACAAAATATATCAAGAAAATGTCATCCGTCAATAAAAAACTTAAAAAACTAAGGAAAATGAAACCTAAGTTTGATAGTTCTCAGGAAGTCGTAAACATTGTGGAAAACCTCTCTTCTCAATCTTTTGATAAAGCTGAATTGGATCTTTTAAACAAGGGTCTGAATTTTGCATTGCCTCCACCAAAGGATAACTTACTTGATATTATAGGTAATATAGAAAGCTCTATTCAACATCTTCCTGACTCTACTAAAGGATTTGTTAGAGAAGCATGCCGAAATCAGATCTCAAAAAATGTAATTAATAATAATGTGGAAAAGGAAAAAGTTTAATCAAGAGATTGAATTAGAAAGATGTTTTCTACCTAAAAGCTGACAAAGGTAATAAGGTTGTTATATTAGACAAAAGCGAATATTTTCAACGGGTTGATAATTTAATCGAATCCGGGCCCTATAACAGAATCTCAAGGAATCCATTATCCGAGATGGTAACACAAGTTAAAAACACTTTGAAGAAATGTAGCAACCTTATTTCTTCAAATTAGATACAAATTATCTGTGAGTAATCCTACTATGCCGAAATTATATTGTCTTCCCAAGATTCATAAACCTGGGAAGGCAATGCGTCCCAACGGCAATAGGATCGCCAACTTATAATATATCCAAGTGGCTAGCAAACCAGTTTGAAAATTTACCTATAAAACAACAGAATTCAGGAGTACTAAATTCCTTAGATTTCATAAACAAAATTAAAGACACGATTCTTAACCCTCGGTTAGTCGCGCAAGGATTGTATACGCGTATAGTCGCGTGGGTGACATGTTACCCACGCAATTTAGATCACTTTAATAAGAAAAAAAATTATAAATAAAATCAATGGTAATATTTTTGGATTATTGGGGGTGTTTACTATTTTTATAAGACAACAAATATTTGCTAATATTTGTAACATATTTTCGTCTTCAGTAATACGGTCGTCCTGTTCCTCATCGCTTAGCTCTTTATACTGCTTTAACCAAATATCTGGATCACTACTTGTTACAGCCATTTGTCGTTTAGGTGGACGGTTCATTATCTATCTGCGAAATACACTGTAATATGTACAAACAAATAGAACATGTGCATAGAAAGAAATGCATACATACATATAAATACATGTACAAAAAAAAATAAAAAAAACAAAAACTACACACAAATACATATGTACATACAAATATAAATGTAATATGTACATACAATGTACAAATACAGTGTAATATGTACATATAAAAGATAAGTTGTTTTGAAGAACTAGGTAATTGCAAATTTATATTTATCCCATTTGGGATATGATATTAGTAAGAAATATTATGATACATCACAAAACCTTGTATAAAATTGGTGACGTCTATTGCCGCAATAAATACTTTAACATAATACAAAATATCTTAAGAAACCTATAAACACACCTTTTCAAAATGACTAACACGTTTAGTCGCGCGGGGGACAAATGTCACCCAGTCGAATATTTCAGGCAAAATACGGAAAACAACTAACTTCTCAATAAACCCGTCTAGGATACCATAAAGAGCTTCGAATGCTCAGCAGCTACTAAAATCCATGGACGCCAGAACGTTCCTGTTAAAAAACTGTGTTGTGAAGAGTGGGAGTGGGTGACATATGTCACCCGCGCGACTAACCAAGGGTTAATGAAGGTGAAATTTTAATCTCGTTTGATGTTAGCTCATTTTTCCCTAGTGTACCAATCCTACAGACCTTGCAATACCTTGGTGAATTACTTGAGATGAATAGTTTTGATAACGGAATCAAACAAGAATATTTAACTTTAACCAAACTTTGCATGGATCAAAATTATTTTCAATACAAAAATAACTATTACCAACAACTTGATGGCACGGCAATGGGCAACTGTTTATCGCCGTTCTTAGCTAATCTTTTCATGAGTAAATTTGAAAATGAAATCAGTCAGGAGTTCGAATATTTTCCAAGGGTATGGTACAGGTATGTGGATGACATTTTCGCGATTTTCGACACAAAAACCGCTAATATTGAAGATTTTATAACAAAACTAAATAACCATTTCCCCACCATTAAATTTACTTATGAAGTCGAGAACAATGGCCAGCTACCATTTTTGGATACTTTAGTGATTAGGAACGACAATAACACACTAGAATTTGATATTTACAGAAAAAATACTGCCACTAACCGATATATTCCTAATGGCTCCTTCCACTGCGACCAACATTAAATGGCCAGCTTTCATTTTTTAGTACACCGTTTGGTTAACTTTCCTCTTAGCAGAGAAAGATTTAATAATAAAAAGGAAACAATTAGGAATATAGCGAACGTTAATGGTTTTAATACTAACTTAATAAATAAGCTAATTAATAGGCATTTGTTTAGAAAGACCATTCGTGATTCCACTTCTTTCGTCAATCAGGATGAAAATACAAAATATGTTTCGATACCGTATAATCCTCAGTATACTAGAGGATAGAGATGGGGAGTGACAGCAATTTTCAGTCACGGTAGTGATCAGTGACCGTTCCCCAAAAATCACGGTCTAAAAAACCCGTAACTCAGTCATGTCCGTGATTTTGATTTTTTTCAACTACTGGATATATTTAAATTCTCCTAAACGACACTTTAAAATATTATCGCCGTTTTCGTTTACCGAAGGGTGATTCGTACTACACCTGTCGACAATACTTTAATAAAAAGCGGAGTACATTAAGCATTAACAAATAGGACCTGTTTTTTTCGCTTCACGTCGACATGCTTTGATCAGCCAGCCAGCGGCCGGCTCCTGCGGCAAATAGTCAATAGTCTCAAAATAAATGTAAATAAACATAAAACATTAAAATTAAAATTATTTTTATTTCCTTTTGAACGCTTTGTAATACATTTATTTTTATATTACCTTTGAAATACAATAATACATGTTACTTTGTTTTTTTTTTTAACTTAATCAAATTTTGGCAAATATTTTTTAACCACAAGTGTCTGGCTGGACCGCGAACCCTGACTTGATCGTTGGAAAAGGCTACAGAATAAAGATATATTTATTCTGTAAAATTTGTCGTTGGTATATCTAAAAAGAACGTTTCAAGAACGAAACTAACGCATAGCAGCAGTCGAATGTTGTCGAATTAGCGGCAGCGTTTAAATATATCGACACGGTCACGCCGCGCCTCTGTAGTTAGCCAGTTCGCGGTCGCGATTATCACCGCCCGGTCCTACACGAGCGATTTGCAGCGAACGCGAACGCGAATCAGTGGCGATGCCGTGCGACTATATTAACTTTTCGTACGGCATCGCCAGCGCTTCGCGTTCGCGTCGACTGTAAATCGCTCACCTAGGACTTGGCGCTACAGATTCCTTAGTGTTAGAACGGTGAGAACAGTGATTTCTAATAAGTTGTCACGGTGACCAACTGTTCCGAGTTCAGGCGCCGTGATAAATAACGGTACGTGAAATCACGATCCATCTCTACTAGAGGACTCCAAAAAGTTTTTAAGGAAGTAGGCTTAAAATTAGTATACCAGACTCAGTTTAACATTAAGAAATTATTAGGTGGCCCAAAGGATAAAATTGAAATATTAGAAAAAAGTGAAATATATGAAATTGGATGTATGGATTGTAACCAAAAATATGTTGGGCAAAGTGGAAGATCTATACAAACGAGATTCAAAGAACACATAGCTCATTTAAAGTATGGTAGAACAGAAAAATCAAGTGTTGCCGAGCATGCTTTTGATAATAATCATAGAATAACAATTAAAAATTTAAAATTTATTCATAATATAACTGATAGGGGATTATTAAACGCATATGAAAGTATGGAAATTATTAAATGTAAGAATAGTTTAAATAGAGATAGAGGGCCTATTCCGTATAGTCCATTGTATTGGTTGATCAAGCGTGACTGGCTGGATTCCAGGATTGGTCCTTTTTGTTCCGCTTGATTAAGCAAACATTAATATAAATGAGAGTTAGGTACATTTTAATTTTAGTTTTAATCATCTCCTGATGATGCTAACATGGTTAGCGAAACGCGCGTCGAGTGCAAAATTCTGTTTCGGTACTGTGGATGAAACTCTGTTTTTAGTAATATTCTGCTGATCAAATACATAAAAAATTATCTTAATTATTTGTATATTTTGATGATTCGCTAAACTGATACTTCCAAATTTATTTATTCTGACAAATTTCTCAGTTTGTGTCACACAGATTAAATGCAATTAAAAATTAACAGAATACAATCGGAAATTAAAGTAAATATAAAATAATCCTCTCCTTTGATCTTACGTTATAATACTTTTATTCGTCTATTCCTTGGTTTTATAATTATTTCACTTCTTCGGAACGCCTGCGCAAGTGGTGGCACTAATATTTCCTTCTTATTTAATTTCTAGAAATTGCTCTGCAAGGAACGCATTTCTACTAAGATTTGTTTATATAAGTGCTTTTAATTTTATCATTTTTTTAATGGTCGGGATTTGTCTAAATGTATCTTCCACCGAACAGCAATTAAAAGCTGGTCTCTTTCCAAATTTTAAAAAATATGTAAGTTTTTTAGCCGATGTTTAAAAACTAATGCACTTTGAGAACTTAAATGACTAAATTTCTGAGCAATGTTTATAAATATCGTTTATGACTACATAATCCCAGCAGCTGATAACATAGTTGTAAATCTTCCAAATACCGTAAAAAGGGGTGAGACTAATAATTTTGAAAATACTTTTGTGAATTGAAGCTTCGTTTATGATATTTTCAATTCGAGAAAAAACGACAGAGGTAAAGATGTCACGTTAATGAAACAGTTGATAGATTTATTACCTTACCATCTTCATAATTAAAGTGAGGCTACTTTAATACCCCTGTTTAAAACGGGTTTATTAGTTGGGGAATTTAACAGAATGCATCAATATCGTTCCATTTTAAATTCTGTCATGACATTTTGAGTTATTATACGAGACTTTGGTATTGGATAATTACGGGTTTGAATGAAAATTTGTTCTAATATTTTCAGTAGAGAAGTAGTTATAATATAGTCAACACAATACTAAAATCGAAACAGTCCGATAAATACTAATTTTCAGAGTTCTTGAAGATCCGTATATTTAATGAAATCATATTCCTATGTGTGTTTATTTTCAACAGGGATGGTAGAATTGTCAGTATATTAGAGATGACAATGGGGCTCATATCTACTTCTTTAAACCTAAACTTCGTTTTCTGAGGATCGATATATTTTAATCCTATAACTGTCAACTCATTTTTAGAGAGATCATTTTGTTTCTAGATACGAATTTAGCTAGTTAGGTGCGGAAGTACATTTTGCACCACGCCACTTAAAAAACGCTACGTGGAGATGTTAGCTGATACATGTGAAGCTTAGCACAAGACAAAGAGATAATTCAATCACTTGATTTTTAAAGTGAGTTGCCAAGTTATCTTCAATATGGACTTGTATCATTTAGAACGAATTCATCCTTCAAATGTTGCATTATCCATACAACCAAGCGTTGTTCGATTAACACTAGAAATCGCTTTTTGAATTCCAAATTAACATTAGTACATGCTCTATTTTCAAAAAAAAATCTTTCGACTGGAACATCGTTGGAATGCTAATTTTTAATTTTTTTTACGATAATGAATTTAGTGTCAAAAATAGTAATCATATTTGCTTGGAAAGGGAATTGATTTACCAAATAACAGCATATTTAAAAATACATTTTTGAGGTGTTTGATGGTTGAGATGTTTCAAATATTATAATGGAGATTAAGAGATTTTTTTTTAATTTATGCCTGAAGAAATTTTTTTTATAAAATTATAAAATTTTATAAAAAACGAACATCTTGACTTGGCTAACGTCTCTTCCGTTAATATTCACTTCTACTAGTTTACCATAATGTTCTTCATTATGATCCTTATAACAT
>MU185175.1:182341-221527 GCA_016904865.1 Pissodes strobi
GGTAATTGCTGGACGAGGCGCAGCCGAGGCCAGCAACACAGGAGTCCAGGAATGTGCTTTTCCTACGAGTTGCACATACTATTTTTTATCCGATCGAAATTAATTAGAATACGTACTTATAAAAATAGAGCCAAATCTTACTCTAAATAAAAACGGTGTTTTAAATTTAAACTCAACATAATACCAAGTTTTGAATCGAGGGAGCTTGAAATTTATTACGTAACTACGGAAATAGCATCTAAATGTTGCTTTTGATAGACGTCTGATCTGACAAACAAGGCGTTTGAATAGAACAGAAATGTTACATTCCCGGCCTAGGACGGGAATGTTATATTCCCGGACAGTTATTTTCTATTCTTGTACAGTTATTGCATGTTGCCAAGCAACGGATACAATATACTGGAATCACGACTTTTGCGGTGAGAAAACACATCGGGAAGGTGTCGTTTTTCGTCCGATCGGATAAAAACTCATTTAATATCATCATAAAAATTGGTATTTCGTTTTAGGCCTTGCATAAGTTCTTTTTCAATTGGAATAAATGCTAAGTTGCTTAGTCGAAGCGCCATATGAATTTGTATTAATCAGCTGCAACTGCATTACTTTGTTTTTAAATAGGATGCTTACACAGAAGGGTGGGCAACTTTTTTTTTATCAAAAAATATATATCCTCAGAAGAAAAGTGTATAAAAAAACTGTGTATCGATAATTAAAAAAAATATGCGTATTGGTAATTTATCTAGGGTAGGCAATGCTTTTATCTATTCTATTGTATGCACGCCACTGAAAACAAGAGACAGCTTCTTGCAGAATTTGCCTTTCAAAAAATAAAACTTTTATGTGTTACTTACTACATAAAGGAAGAAATGTACTGCTGATATCCAGTAGGTATGCATTCTGATGAGAACATAAGCCTTGATACTGAAGAAAATACAAAACCGAGCATTTAATGCCAAGACAATTTTTAATGCAGTTGGTCAGTGAGCTAGAAAAGCGACCAATTTACCACGTCAGAATACGCAGCTGTGGCAGGAATTTCCAAAGAACAAAGAGCACGCCCAGAAATTAGAAAGCGTGAAAGTTATATGAAAAGCGTCATTTCAGATTGCTAAAAAAACGTACAAAAATTCTATAAATATTTGTGCTTAAGTCACGCAAATATTTAATGCAAGGAATGTGAATCACCGAGGGCGTTTTAAAATCCTTTACAGTCCTACGGCATTATGCTATATTAGCCACTTGTGATTAGTGGGTTAACGTCAGTTTCACTTTATCTGCGGTCAAGTGAACTTACTCCGACAGGTCTAGTAACGCAGTGGTAAGATTCTGTGTTTGTAATACGGACCGGCGCGCGGCGGCCCGCGTTCGGTTCCCGTCAGTGTCAAGATATCTTTTTTTTTTAGGTTATGTTTGTTTGTTTCTGTAAATTTGGGTAAGCTTTAGTTAGCTTTGCTTGGATGCGCCCCGGAGCGAGCGAAGCGAGCGGATATCTATGCGTGAAAAATAAAAGTACTGTAAAGTGACGTTAACCACCAATCGGAAGCGGCTAATATGGCATTGTGCCGTAGGATTGTAAAGGATCTAATAACGCCTACCGATGATATAACTGATAAGAACAATTAATTTGTAAAATAATATTATAGTTATTGTATGCCTCTAATTAGTTTCATATCATTCATTTATCTTTTTCCTCAGAGCAAAATTAATTTTTTATTTTAGTTTACCTCTGTTTGAAAAAATTAGCTTTTTCATATCATCTAAATGATGAAGATGAATTGGTGCGAAATTATTTCGTCATGATAAACTTTGAAATCACTTTAGAAAAAAGACAATTATATTATGTTGGACAAATAAAAACTAAATTGCAAGATAAATTCCAAATTATTTTTTTTAAATAATAGGAATTAAACGTGTTTTTTTCAGGTTGAATGTCTTATACCTCCTACAAATAGCATAGAAAAAAACTGAATTAAGTATGGTGTGCTGGGGTGTCTTCAGCGGCGCTGTAGAGCGCGCGTAAGCTACTCATATACTGTATATAGTAATTAAGGTTATGTAGTGTAGTTTGTAAGTGAATATACTAATGTAATTAAGATAATAAAGATGTGATGATGATGATGCGGAAATTGTCTCAAGATTAAATATGGCAACATGGAGTCTCCTCAAAAACTGACGTTTAGTTTCTGTCACAGATGACGTGATGATGAAAAGGAGTTTTTTTTTTTATTTAATGACGCTATCTGTCGCCTTCATTTAGTCAGAGGCTTTCTCGCTCTAGGTAAAATCTACCAGGTGATGTTTTCATTCGATAATTGATTTTCAGATTGGTGGAGCAAATCTGCCAATTAGTATTAAATCAGAAACTTTTCGGTTTTTGCTTTCAGTAAAAAAGGGGTTTATCAAAAAAAAAATTGGCCAATAAGACATTCCTTTTCTAGTGAAAACAGAAAACTTGCAAAATCGATGGGACTCAAAGATCACCAAAACCCTAAATTACTTTACAAACAATCCGGGAAATGCAATTCAAAGATTTTTGAAATAGTATAAAATGATTGCCTTTCAAATTCTTTCAGTTCAACAACTGACGGCAGCATAGAAATAATTACGTTTTCATTCCATCTCCCGTTTTATAATAAGAAATCAGGATGGAGATGAAGATTTATAAGAAGAAAAGTTATGGACGGATGAAGCTACCTGCACTACAGGCTACAGAAATGTATAACCAACATCATATGCATATTTGCACCCGTGAAGAGATGAAGCCATAAAAGATCAATAAAGAGTCACACCTGGTCTGGTATTGCTATGACAGAGATGAAGCACGTCTACGTCATTTTGTGGGAGGCAAGATTGTCACAAATCAGGATCTTTTTACCTTCCATTTTTTTCAGTCGAGGCACTATTTTATTTTTGAGCCAGCGTGTTAAAAGTTGCGGCATCAAACCATCCACGGACCGTTTTCTGTCCCCGTGGACCGCATATGTTGAGCCTAATAAACATACATTACATAAAGCGGCCTTTCAATAGCATTTCCAGAAAACATAACAGAAACAAAAACTTTCGACGCACTTCTAACGGTTTCTGAGTTAGTTTGGGTTAGTGCAAACTTTTTTAGCTAGAACTTTTCTCCAGTATCGTCCACATGGTTTCGCCAAATTTTCCTTATCTTAATTCAGCCAAATATGCTTCAAGTGACTCTTTACTCTAATTGCTGTATCTTCTAGCTTCAAGCTTTCTCTAGCGTCTCTTTGTCATCTCTGAAATAAAATCTAACTAAACCAAAATACTTTGACACGTTATTATTAATTTACTTTTTAAATATTTATAACTTATTAGACAAAGAAAATATTGCTGGGAGTTTCTAAAAAATGCATCAAAGTCATAATATAAAATTATTTACCGGTTTTGTTCCAATAGATGCACAAGATACGACTCGATATTTGCAGAATATATGGGGCACCTTTTTGCCAGAAATGTTCACTTGCGGCGAAAACACCATGGGAACTCTTGAACGCCGCCCTTGAATGCGTAGTATGCAGTCATGAATATAAGCACCCATTTGATTGGTTTACTACAGTGTTTCTCTGTGGAGAACTTTTATAAACTTTTTTCCCAAGTGGCGTAAAGTATCTCCTTATGGCGCAAAGTAAATCCATTTTACGTTAGCGCTATTTTTTCAATGATAATTAGCCTACCAACAGAACTACTCCAAAATAAAATTGATAACCGCCTAGATGAACTACCACTGGCAGAATATGAAAATATTCTACAAAGCAGGAATTTGATACCAGACAATACATTATGAAAAAATTGTGGACGGATGAAGTTACCTTCACTACAGAGATGAATAACCAACATGACGGCATAAAATATCAAGGAAGATCATCGGTTCATACCTGGTGTGGTATTATTAATAATAAGATCATTAGCCCTATTTTTCCAGTGTTAATTTAACCCACTAGAGTTACCTACAGCTGCTTCAAAATGGAATTGATTACCGCCTAGATGAACTACCACTGGTAGAATATGAAAATACTATATGGCAGCAGAATTAAGCTCTACCTAATGTGGGCCACCAAATAGCCCTGATATTATAATACCGAACATGTTTTATGGTGACATTTTAAAACTGTAGCAAAGATATTGCAGAGAAGCAGAAACTCTGACGAATTTAGAGACAAAATTATCCATGAAATGATCCGGATAAACAGCAATATTATAACAGCAGCCTTGAAAAATTAAAAAGGAGCTACATGAACATCAAATTTTTTAGAATTGTTTTATTAATAATGTTAATATTAAATATGTTTAATTTTGTTATTACTAAAAATGTATACAAAATCCTTTTTATTAAAACAAATCGGATAACATAAGACGCTTTCATAAAGGAACCAATACCGGTGACACATGAAGATGACATTCTCGACCTGATTTTGATGAATATTAACAAGAAAATAAACACCACATTATTAATTATAATTATAGGCTATAGTCGTAGAAAAAACATTTTTTCTACGAGCGTGCGCAAAGTAGCTACTTTGCGCACGCTACTCAGTGCGCAAAGTAGTACTTTCCCGCACGCTATGCGGGAAAGTGTGCGGGAAAGTAAAATTCTCTAAAATCACCAGAGACAAGAAAATGTTCATATATTTTTAGAAACTTTACACTTTTGGACTTTTTATGCAATATAAGAAACCGTTTTAAGTCATAATTATACTCTTTTTCTTAAAAGTTTCCGCAATTCCCGATATTGTAACTTACACCAAAAACCATATATTTTGAAATCCTCGGTATAGTAGTAAAAAATTATGTCAAGCAACAATACTTATAATTGTCAGATTGACAGATTTTAAACAAATCTAGGTGTAAAACGAAGTATCCCAAAAAACATAATCCTCAGTTTCGCTAGAAAGCCTTAAGAAAATGGATAGTTCTAATGACCCCAAGATTTACCAGAATGTATCCTGGCACGTGGAAGAAAAATGTGATTGATCGAATTATTTATGCAACATAAGAAAACCGTTTTAACTCTTAATTCCCTTTTCTCTCAAAGCTTCCGTAATTCGCGATATTACAACTTAAACCAAAAAGCATATATTTTTAAGTCATGTCAGGTCAACAATAATAGTCATGTAAAGCAACAGTAGGTATAACTGACAGATACTTTTTCTTTTATTTAAATACGGGTCATTATTATTCTGTGCTTGTTTGGACCGCGCTCGTAGAAAAAATATTGTTCCTAACACTTGCGCAAAGTGACTTCTCCGCACTCGACTGATTGACCGAACTCCGCTTGGCGTCGTTCGGTCAACATCAGTCGCGTGCGGAAAAGTATCACTTTGCGCACTTGTTAGGAAAATAACTAGTTTGGTATGCGCTTGTAGTGTCATTAGCCCTTGTTCCTCAATTTATAACTTTACGAACTAATGTCAAAACTGCCTTATTATAAATGTGTTGTATTATTAAATATTCAAAGTCTAAGGGTGAGATCAATATTTACGTCTTCCTTTTGTATTTGTTAGAATTTGCAATCTAAAAATTATGGGTGTTTTAAATTATAATAAACTGATAAATACTAATTTCGGTCTCACGTTCCTAAAACTAATCCTTAAAAAAATTAAATTATTCCCATCGTATTTAATGCTATAATCAGTATCTTTTATCTTTATTCCGCCTTATCAAGGATTCCAGTAGTTTAAGTTATAACTGCCAATCTTCACCAAGTAAGGAAATATCATATATACATACTCTAATACAATTTAAATGTTGGGAAACTTGATGGCATGATCGACAGAACCCTAGAACCAGTTCTCCACCGATTTTACAACTATATTTTAATATCTTCGTTTAGGTACTTCCTTGTATGGCTGCTGAGTCGGACATATCAAATCGACAGCGATCCATTTATGTACAACATCTTCTTAAGGCTTTGATCAGAATAAGTATATAGATTTGTGTTCTGTAATAGAACCCGGCTGTCAGAACAGAATTGCCCAAGCAAATGCTCGGCAACCAGAGCAAATAAAAGTTCGAGATTATAATAATTGGTAACGAAGCTCTTAAAGTAGCGTTTTGATTTATGCAATGTCCCGAAAATATTTTACACGAGTTGTCATAATAGACACAATGCATGGTTTGAACATGACCTTGACAATATTGAATTAATTATCATGTTTATTTTACAAACAATTTAACTCGTTTTTTTCCCATGTTTTCAATACATGGACTGACTATACCTGTAATGCCCACGTTTTGCAAACACTTCGAAAATCGTATACTTCGAAAATTAACTATTTAAATTTTTGGATCCATTGAAAATTAATTCAAAAAATTACACTCTACTCCATTCTGCAAAACTAATTTCATCAACCATAAATTTTGAGTGATACATTTGTAGACTGTTGGTCTTAATTTTGATTAAGAGAGGCCCTCGTAACCCTAGTTCCATGGCCTGCCTATTTGCTTCGTTACCTTGATCAGCGAATATTAACTACGACAAGAAGGCCCACTTAATGGCCAGAAAGCGCTACAAAGGAATCGTCGTTGATTTTCTTCGTTGCCTGGTAACGATCAGCGAACTCCACCGCACACAGGTTGAATTTAAATAAAAGCTGGCCATAAACGATATTTTCGTTTGCGGCATATTTAATCAAATTTATGACGAAATTATTTATAGCACTCTAATACTCTATTTGGCTTTAGAAAAACACAATTGATATCTTCTGAATTGTTTGCAGCGCCCTGTCAAACTTACGTTATGTTTTTTTTTTATTATTATCACCAAATAAATATTTTGATAAAGTTTGTATTCAACTGGCTGTTTCAAAAATCTGTTAACGTTTTTAATTAGTTATTATTGATAACAATACTCAAGGTATCTAATAACTAATATTTAAAAGATTTTGATTTTGTGTTAATGATTTCACCATATTTCCGAATACTAATATTCTGATAAAAGACATCAAGAAGAAAATGTTGCTCGAATTTGTCCCATCTTTAATATTTAATTAAATTTTGGCGTTTTGGGTGATTTTAAACTTGATTAAAGGTTTCGCACAATATTTTTACTGTATATTTCATTCCTATTTTGTAATACAATACAACTAAAAAATAGCGATATTATCTTATATCGAATATTGACTCGACTATAGAATTTAGGCGTGAAAATTAATCTGACAAAAGGATGAGCTGGTCTATGGCCCGAGAATAACAATCGCAGAGAAGCGACAAAAGCCGTCGGCACCTTTGAAGTTGGAGAGCCAAGTTCAACTTGTCATATGTGACAGATGACCGGTTTAATACACTGAGAGAAATGTAATGAAGGGAAAAGAAATGCTATACACCGATAAAACTAGTAATTAATTACATGTTTATTACTTACTTTATTAGATATGTATTATGAATAGTAGTTATCTTTTAGGATTTAACGGTTTAACTCAGAGTTTACTGATTTGTCGCGATCTAATCTTTTTGCAGTGAATACTTCTTTGGTTTCATGAGAGTGATTTTTCAAGGTTTCATCACGACATGGTTTATATTTTCATCTCGCGTTACGAAATTTTCGTATCGTTGATTGGACGACTAACCCAAACTAACCAAATCTATTAAAATTGTTTATATCGTATCGGAACTGTCTCAAATAAGTAAAATAAGTTGAGACTAAGTGAAACTAACCCATAGCTGATTCGACGACTAACCCAAATTAACCAAATCTATTAAAATTGATTATGACGTATCGGAACCGCTTTAAATGACTAAAATAAGTTGAGAATGGGTGAAACTAACCGAAAGTTGAATAGACGACTAACCCAAACTAATCAAATATATTTAAATTGATTATAACGTATCGGAATCGGTTCAAATGATTAAAATAAGTTGAGACTAAGTGAAACTAACCGAAAGTCGAATCGGCGACTAACCCAAACTAACCAAATCAATTAAAATTGATTATAACGTATCGAAACCGCTTCAATTCACTAAAATAAGTTGATAATAAGTGAAACTAACCGAAAGTTGATTGGACTACTAACCCAAACTAACCAAATCTATCAAAATTGAATATAATGTATCGGAAATGACTAAAATAAGTTGAGACTAAGTGAAACTAACCGAAAGTTGGATTGGACGACAGACCCAAACTAACCAAGTCTATTAAAATTGATTATAACGTATCGGAACCGCTTCAAATGACTAAGATAAGTTGAGAATAAGTGAAACTAACCGAAAGTTGAATCGGCGACTAACCCAAACTAACCAAATCAATCAAAATTGATTATAACGTATCGGAACCGCTTCAAATGACTAAGATAGGTTGAGAATAAGTGAAACTAACCGAAAGTTGAATCGACGACTAACCCAAACTAACCAAATCTATCAAAATTGATTAAAACGCATCGGAACCGGTTCAAATGACTAAAATAAGTTGAGACTAAGTGAAACTAACCGAAAGTTGATTGGACGACTAACCCAAACTAACCAAATTTATTAAAATTGATTATAACGTATCGAAACCGCTTCAAATGACTAAAATAAGTTGGGAATAAGTGAAACTAACCGCAAGTTGAATCGACTAACCCAAATTAACCAAATCTATTAAAAATTTTTATAGCGTATCGGAACCGACTCAAATAAGTAAAATAAGTTGAGAATAAGTGACACTAACCGCAAGTTGAATCGACTAATCCAAATTAACCAAATCTATTAAAATTGTTTATAGCGTATCGGAACCGGCTCAAAAAGTAAGTTAAGTTGAGAGTAAGTGAAACTAACCCAAAGTTGATTCGACGACTATCCCAAACCAACCAAATGTATTAAAATTGATTATAACGTATCGGATCCGCGTGAAATGACTAAACTAAGTTGAGAATAAGTGAAACTTACCGAAAGTTGATTGGACTATTAACCCAAACTAATCAAATCTATCATAATTGATTATGAGGTATCGGAACCGGTTCAAATGACTAAAATAAGTTAATACTAAGCGAAACTAACCGACAGTATGTTATGCGACTAACCTAAACTAACCAAACCTATTTTTAGAAGATAGACACAGTTCACAATAGTATATTACATAGCGAGAATGAAGTAGCTTATTGCAAACAGATTGCTGCACGAGCGAGGGCAGCGAGCGTGAGCTGTAATCAAACGAGTTTGTAATAAGCAAATTTTCATTCAAGTAGTGTACTATACTCTTTTTAAGACTATTTTTAAAATGCCAGTAATACTAATACTTATTACCGATTTGAACATCAACTCTTAAATAATGTTGCTGTCACCGAACACCGAACAATACAAACAATAAAAATTGCCAAAAAATCAAAGCACAGGTAACGCGATGCCGAGAAGTCTCGCGATTTGGGCGGTTTAAAACCTAATTTGATTGGGACACTACGCATTATAACGTACGACTCTGCGTTAGTATTCTTTACGCATACTTGTGTGTAAGTATTTTTTACTTATTAAGTAAACCATACGTGAGAAAGTGTTTACTATAAGAGTAGAAAAAAATATTTTACAAAAAAATTGTGTGCCTCACCTTTATAAGCACACGACTGAAGTGCAACTTCTGAAAGATATATTGGGAATTGAGTTTTTATCTCCTTTAAAGATTTTGTTTCTCAACTTATGGCCCCAGTTTCGACCTTTTTTGTTTTTTTTTTGTTTTTTTTTTAACTTTTTTTCGCCGAAAACCGCGTTTTCCTTTTTTTCTTATTAGTTTATTTTTAAATTCGTTTCATAATACTTTTATTAACTGTCCGAACAGTTTATGCCTTTTTTTATTATTTTTTTTCTCATTTAGTTTTATAACACTTTTATTAACATTCCGAACAATCTTTTGCCTTTTTTATATTATTTTTTTTTCTTCTTTCCTCTTGTAATACTTTTATTAACTTTCCAAACATTTTCTTACTTTGTTTTCAGCTTTTTTTCCATTAAAAAAATATTCATAAAAAAATTTCTTCCCGTTTTTTCCATCTCCGACCTCGTAGCTGAACTCCTTCGCTTTTTTTTGCCAAAATCCGCGTTTCTCTAACATTTTTTTTATTTTGTTTTATTTCGTTTTTTAATACATGTATTAACTTTCCGAACAATTTTTTACGTTTTTTACCCAGTCAGATTGTCAGATTTTCGGTTCGAGGTTCCGTTGCAGAGATATCGCTAAAAAACTTTCTTCCCCCACAATCCCCCTTAAATTAGAGTTTAGTTTTTTTCTTCTCCCCCCTCTCCTGGCCGAACGGGGGGTTACGGTGTCCAGTTTTCATCCAGGATCCTCATTTTACCCCGGCTACATGTTCTGAAATTTTCAGTCCTCTAGTTATAATGGAACATGCTTAATTAAAGGGGCGTTTCACTTTAAAAAGCGTTTTACTATGATAAACGTTTAATTTTTTCTGACTTTACCCTCGCTAAAGAAGTCACTTCAATAATAATTAACACAAAAATAAACCAAAGAAAAGTGACGTTCTCGCAAAAATTTTGTCGTCGACCACTGTACTAAACAAATCTCGGACTAAACAAATTGACAAGCAAGTGGAGATGACAGTTGGCCGGTTTACCTCCCACTCCAAATTTTTAGCCGGGATTTATGTTGTCGCTTCTCTGCGGTTGTTATTCTCGGCTATGGCCGCCGCGTCAAAGGTCGCCTGCTAACATGATTGTTTTATTTGTATCATGGCCTGCCGATATTCCGCTAGTGTTCGCGCGGGGAAGGAGACACACTGTTGACATGCCGCCGCGGAAAGTGATCAGTCTTATCATATAGTTTTGCCCAAATACATAATAAAAAGATAAAGACTGATGTATTTATTATACTGCTAACGTGCTAACACTCCGTTGAGGATATGTGTTGCTGTTATACCTAATTGTGCAACAACTGAAGCCAGATTATCAGAAAATGGCGCGTCGACATGAGGATCCCTTATTGGCTAAATTTGTAACGTGCGCAGTTTTCCCTGCTGCTGTCTTGTTTGAGCATTTACGATTCTCTGTTTTTTTTTTGCTTCATATGTTGTACTGAAAGTATTTTCAAATGTCATTTAAATTACCCTTAACGCAACGCATTGTTAAATTGGAATTTTAAAAGCTATATCTGTTGTAAAGTCATCAGTACGGGTGGGCAAGAAATTGAATAATCGATTAAACGCTTAATATTTTAGCAAATAACTAAATAATCGAAATAATCAATTATCGATATATTTTCTGAAATATTAATCGATAAGTCGATTAATCGGTAATTTCTTAAAAGTGAATCGAATAATCGATTATTGTCGCCCACCCCTAATCCCATAATATTGTAGTAAGTGAAACTGAAGCTGAAATTTCGGTAGAATCATTATTGCTGATGCAAGACTGATGTTATTATAAAAAGAGGTAATAAATACTTTGGCTGAATCAGCAGATAAAAATTTATAATTTAGTTTTAATTTGTAAATATGGCTTTGATATTACCTTGGGATAGTCAGAATATAAGCAAGTGTTTTTGAACAACAGCTGCACTGATGCTTCTATATTTTTTACTAGTTTCGTCCCTATTAGATTAATTTTTAAAAATAGCGATAACTCTGAAATATATGTATGGCAAAATTGCAGGCCGTCATCAACGCGTTTCTGTCGTCCGCTTAACATTCATTTTCCTCGTGAGACTCCTGAATTAACCGTTGCAAAAACAAAATTTGGATCATCGAATTAAAAATTTAAGACTCTTTTTTTACAACGAAGGAGCCTTTAATTTTCAAAATCATTTTTTAAAACGATTTAAGAACATACAAATAATTTTTATACATGATTTTTATCGTTAGTGATAATTGATACTCCCTATATATAAATATAGATGATGAGCAAAAAATTCAACTATTATTTGTCTAAAACACGATATATTAAACCTGTAATACTTAATAACTTTTATGTCTTATTTCTGGTAAACCTTATTATGGCCAGCTTTCCTAGAAATTCGACCAGTGTGCGCCGGGTCCAAAGGTCACATGCCAGTATCATGCTAGTTTTCGCGCGGGGAAGGAGACATACCGTTGACGTGCCGCCGCGGAGAGTGAATCTTCTTATCGTAGTTTATATTCGCTGCCTTGATAAGGCGCGAATTGTATTGGGTACCCAGATTTTTCGTATAAATACCATATTTTATAAACGAACTACATGAGTTTAACTTTTATATATTGTTTGCCCCTTTCCTTCTGAAATATGCCATCAGAATTACAACAAGCCCTGTAAAAGGGTTCACTTGTTACCTTGGACAGGGGTTGTAATTTCGAAAATGTATTATTTTCTTTTAATTTTTTACAGCGTTTTTTATATTTTGCACCATACCTAGATACATAATTACAGGGGCTTAAAAAAATGCAAATATAAAAAGGGCAGGTTTTCTCATGTATTACCTTCTAAAAAAAATGCAAAAAAGGATTGATCACCATAAAAGTTAAATTTTTACATATATTTTGTTTTTTAAAATGGAACACCCTATGTGGTGTATTACATCGTCTGATTCTAAGGAAGTTTTTAGGCATATTAACAGTTGGAAAGCAAAATGTTTACAACTGTAACAAGCTGAGAATCCGAAGTTAGAGGATCATCACCTATCGTCCGTCATAAACTCAAAAACTGGAAAATAACAAAGCAGGCATTTGATACCATACGATAGATTATGAAAACCTTAGGTAGCTAAGTGCAAACTGTTTTGGTATATGTTAAGCTCTATAGATCATACAGACTGTCAAAGTTGCGAACATTTCAAATTTCAACTTTCAATATTTAAAAAACAGTGAGAGGCATACAACATTATACATAAAGTATGCTCAAAATTATTTGTTCATTCCAAAAATAAAATTATATATTCAGATTTTTAGAAGCGCCGTTTGTATTTAACATTTTTCTCTAACACTTTTAACCCATTAGTGCCCAAAACTTTTTTTTTCGATTTCGTTGAAAATTTATATAAATTTCTGGAGTTAATAATATAAATGATTGAAAATTTTAACTTTTTGAGTATTTTTTGTAGACTATTTGCAAAAAATGTCCGTTGCAAAAACGCAACACCGGGCAACTGAAACATAAGCACACACAAAGATAAGTTGCATCTATTTATTTAAAAAATATATTGTATTTACAATTTACTCGGTATGATATCTAATAAAACATTTTTCGTGAAGAGCAACATTACATTTGATGCATTTTTTACTAGTTGTAGAACGACACATAGCACACCGGGTTCTTTTTTCCTGGGAACCAATAAGATGACCAAAATTGTCATAACGGGCATCTAGTGTTGTTCTTCTGTGAATTGCCTGCACCGGTCCTGGTCTACTCGGAGGAATGCCATAACGTGTAAGCAATGACTTTGCAAGATTTCGACGAAATTCTAGTAAATCCATATCTGGTTGATCTGCAACCTCCCTTCTCATTTTACGATAAATCAACCACGCATTTTGGACAGCAACGTCGAGACCCCAAATAAAAAGAGGCCAATACCACTTTTTTGACCTTAGACTTGTTCGATAGTATGCGACATTTTGGTCCATTCTGTCAGTTCCACCCATATTCTCATTATAGTTTTTTACCATATTTGGTTGGGTCACTTTTATTTTTTTACTTTCAGCGAACGAATATCTGGTAGCTTGGTAGGTTGGAGATGCGCCCTGACAATTAGAAGCAAGGATAACTAAGCTATTGTCGTTCCACTTACATAATAAGACCTCATTTGCTGTATCGTAATATATTTCATAATGCCCTCTTACGGATTTTTTTGTAACTTGGGATAGTGGACACTTTTCAACCCTATTCGATCGGATTGTTCCTACATATCCTATGCCTTTGACCGTTAATTGATCTATCAGTTTTAGCCCTGTGAAATAATTGTCTGCGTATAAGGTTTGCGGCATATACTCATCGTCAGAAAGTTTGGGAATTTGATCGGAAAATTGCAGAATTATACTTCCACCTAGACCATATTCTGCTTTATATTTATTTTCTTTACCCTTAGCACCTTGATAAATGTGAAAGTCAATTAGATATCCAGATTTTAGATTCCAGCACCAGCTTTTATAGCCGAAACGTATTGGCTTTCCTTTTATATGTTGTTTCATTCCGTGACGTCCATAGTATGGGATCATAGCCTCGTCTATGCTGGATTCTGTTTCCCAAATAGTATATTCAAAAAAGTTTTTTTTTAGGATTTCGATGTATGGAAGAAGTTTATACGTTTTGTCGGTACGGTCTATTTTTTGATTGTCATTGAAATGAAGGTATCTCATGATGGTTTCAAACCTGTTACGTCGCATACTACTGGAAATCATAACGTTCCTAACATCATCCGATTCTTCCCAATACATACGCCTCCTGGAGTTTACGTTATATCCACTGACCAATAGAATACCTAGAAAAGCTTTCAACTCATCAACTCCGAGTTCAAGTCTATACCCTTTTTGCAACGCATAGCGAACGGTTTCCTTTACAATACGAGTCAAAAGATCCTCACTAAAGAAAAATTCGAATACTTGGAGTGGAGTAAGCGGACGCGAATAAAATGACGGCATAAAAATTGTCCACTCTGATTTTTTTTGGTTCAGGCGGGATCTTAGCGAATTATCGGCTTGCAGATCATTTTGAATCCAGTTTCGTACAGTTTTGTATGATTTATTTGCTGAAGGTAGTCTCCGAGGAATGTCTTCAGTCTCTACTTCCATGGTTAACTGGGCGTCATTCACAATATTATCTTGTACTTTATTTCTAGCATGTTCCAGTATGTCCTCAATATTTTTTTCAACCATATTTATGTTATTGTCGTCAATTCGCATGGCGTCTTGCTCTTCAAAGAGTTCAACAACTGCCTCTGCCTCAGACCGTAATTGGCCTTTACTCAAATTGTCAAATGTTCCACCAAAATCTTCATCGCCGCTATCTTCATCTGTCAATTCGTGTGGATCAGGAGGAGCTAAATACACTTTAGCACTGCTAGCTGATTGCATGAGTTGTGATTCTTCAAGAATTGTCATTATTTTATGTGTTCTTGCTTTATACATCATATATGGTTCAATTTTATTGGTACTGCGAGTGGATTTTGATGAAGTAAATTCCGCCATCTCCAATTCTGTAAAAAATAAAATTAATCATAA
Source organism: Pissodes strobi (assembly GCA_016904865.1). Lineage (NCBI taxonomy): Eukaryota > Metazoa > Arthropoda > Insecta > Coleoptera > Curculionidae > Pissodes > Pissodes strobi. The sequence continues at coordinate 197,464 of MU185175.1, forward strand.
ATTTTATACTTTTAATCCCGGTGTTGCGAAAACGCAACAACTACAATTATTACCATTTGACAATATAACAGCTCGGTGTTGCAAAAACGCAACACTAGTAAATAAACAAACACCCAAATTCAAAAGAAAAAACAAAATGAACTTACTTGATATAGAGATAACCAATAGGGTTTCTAGAGCCTGGTAGTACAAACAAAGTCAATATTTATTGCAAAACTAGGAAGAATTTCAATTTTGTATGGAGAAAAACGTGTGCTTACTTGCCGTCAAATTGACCTACTAATTTCATTCCTAATATGTGAATACGTATGTCGTTTATCAGCTCATATATTGGTAGAAGTTGTTAAAGGTATCTATAAAGAGAAGGAATTTTGTCATCGGAATGGATTTCAACTTAGCGGCTGACCAATAGATGGCGCATAGTACACGACATACGCTTGTTGCGAAAACGCAACGTTGGGCATGAATGGGTTAATTACCTTTGCAGGTCTGGTGCAAAATATAATTAAATTCTGTTCATATTTATTTATCGTTTCAATCCTATTCGCATTTAATTTGCTACTAATGTAATATACGAATAAGTATTAACTTTCCAAAACATACACCATCCCTGGAACTTGTGAACGTTCAGATCAATATAAAATTATCATAAAACATTTTTCATTACGCATGTATCATAATCAACGATTATCGCACGCTGCAGCGTGCTTAAAATAATGTTTATAATGCACCTACTTTTTTAAAGGTTTCTATAGAAACATTTGATCATGTCAAATGTGACAGATTAATATATTCGTCAATATATCCCTTAAGTTTAATATTTAAAACATTTTTTAAATTATGATGCATTCGTAATAAAAAATAGCGTATGATATACGTGTATAAGAGGCCTTTAAAGCCCTTGCGACTTACAAAACACTCCGCTGCGCGTCGTGTTTTGGAATATGTCGCGCGTGCTTTAAAGGCCCTCTTATACACTTATATCATAATATACTATTATTTCTACCTGACCAGTGCCTCCCTTTTTGTTGGGCATACAAGTCAGGTATGTCTATCAGAAAACTATATAGCATAAAGCACTAATAATAAGTGATTCAAAGCACTGAAAAGCATCTAAAAATATGATATCGTCCCCTATTTCCTTACGGAAAATAAATGTAGGCAAGAAGGGATTTATGTCGCTTTTACTTCATTTTGTTCACAATTGGGTTCTAATCTTTGATTGTTAGTTTGCGCTACCAATCAAGCTAAAGGTAGATTATCAGTAGTAATATAGGTAACAAGTATAATGGAAATAACCGACAATTTCCGTTAAATATGCATAAGTGAAGATTTGGTGAAAATTATAGGTAATTTTCAGTGCAAGAGTTATATTTTATCAGAAAATTTCATGATTCAATATAATTACCCCTTGTATATAATTTAAATTCATGTCATTGTCACTTGCTGTCATACTGTCATAGTTTTAAATTTGAGTTTTAAACCAAATTTCGCAATTCGGGAACGCTTCTGCGATAGAAATTCAGAGAAATATTGAAGAACTTACACCAAAAAATACAGAAAAATCAAGAAAGTATATATGAAAACAATTTGAAGAGTTCTGCTTCCAGAGAGGTTGCGTATTGGAAGAAAAACATCCATAGAAAATCTGGCTGGAATTTTGAAAGATTGGACAAGTAATATGCGCAAAAAATATGGGTCATACTACAAAGAAAGTGTTATAAAGACTATGTGGAATGTGGTTGCAAAACTAGTTCAAGAAAAAGGATAAAATTTCTCTTAGCTGAAACCGGTTACATCAAAAAAAAAAATTCTCGAAATATGAAAGCCTCCCTAAAGACAAAATGCATTTTTCTTTTCTGCGGAAATGCATTATTACCATTTTTCCAACTTTAGAATAACTGGAACCAGTTATATAAAAACGTATTTCTGCTTTACCTTCTAAACACTTTTCTATACATAAACACAAGACTTGTTGGGGAAATATATCATTTTTTAATTTTTAATAGAATATTATAATCTTTAGAATAACTGAAATCAGTTACATAAATACATATTTTTGTTTCACATTTCACACATTCTTCTAAACATAAACACACAAAAATATCCATGCGGAAATTCGTAATTTTCATTTTTTCATAGAGAAAGACTTGCGCTTGGCGCAGGGGTTTCTTCACGCAAGTGCGTAGTCGCTTAAACGAGACGAAACTAACCAAAGCTAACCTAAACTAACCTAAGCTAACCCAAACTAACTAAAGCTAACCCAAACTAACCAAAGCTAACCCAAGCTGACCGAAATTGTTTCGCCTAGGCTTGCATGAAGAAAGGCTTGCGCTTCGCGCAAGGGTTTCTTCACGCAAGTGCGTAGTGGCTTAAACGAGACGAAACTAACCAAAGCTAACCCAAACTAACTAAATCTAACCCAAGCTAACCTAATCTAACCCAAGCTAACCGAAATTGTTTCGCCTAGGCTTGCGTGAAGAAAGACTTGCGCTTCGCGCCATCCTTTCTTCACGCGGGTGCCTAGTAGTTTAAAAGACGAAACTAACCCAAACTAACCAAAGCTAACTTAAACTAACCAAAGCTAACCTAAACTAACCAAAGCTACCCCAAACTAACCAAAGCTAACCCAAACTAACCAAAGCTAACCCAAGCTAACCGAAATTGTTTCGCATAGGCTTGCGTGAAGAAACACTTGCGCGTAGTGGCTTAAACGAGACGAAACTAACCGAAACTAACCAAAGCTAACCCAAACTAACCCAAACTAACTCAAAATATGAAAATGACTTATTTCCACAAGAAGTTTTTCGCGGTATTATGTTTTGAAAAAATATATGGAAAGTAAAACAGAAACATGTTTTCATGTAACTGATTTCAGTTATTCTAGAGTCGAAAAAATGAAAATTATGCATATCCGCAGAATTTTTTTTATGATTTTGTATTTGGGGAGGTTGCTCTATACTAAATAAACAAATATTTCTTACATAACTGATTTCAGCTAAGCGAAAGCTGATCCGAATTGGCTTTTCGAGGAAGTGAAGCATGTCACTATTTAACCGAATTTTTTGAAGAGAAAAAACATCACGATGGATCACTAACAAATAAGATTGAATACAACCCTATATTTTCGAAAACATGTCAAGGTGGGAATCGCAGTTTAACGGACAGCAAATGGCTTATAAGGAACACTGCTAATGAAGACATCTGTCCTGTCAGGTAAACCAAATATTTCTAACGTTTTACCAAAACTTTTTAATTAAAAATACTGATTTTCTTACAGATTTTACAGAAAATAATTGATTTCAAAAAGGGGAGGCAATATAAAGACAAACCGTCTATTTCTCACTAAAAGTAATTTGGATTGGCAAAAAAATGGCATATGGTACAAAAACTGTCCGGTTGGCAGGAACGAACTCTTAAAGTGGACAACCATTTCGGGTAAAAAAATTGGCCTATACATCATAAAATTTAAATTTACTAAGCATTCTCATCGGGCAACTACCGTAACGCAGTTAGCAAAAACCGGAGAAAATGGTAATCAGTTAACAACCATTTTGGGTCATGGCAATGTAAATTCAACAAAACCTTACTTACAACTGGACAAAGACTTTCACAAACAGTTGATAAAGAAAATGAGGGAAAGCAGGAATTTGAACGAGTTCAATGTTTCTTCAGTTTCAACATCGTAGTAGAGTTGTTTTCGGTCAAAGTTCATCAGGTGCTGTAAATAATTTTTATAATTGTGCTTTTCATTGATACAACTTTAATAATTAGTTTTAATAAAATTAAATGATTTTTAATTTAATGTCTATTTGTTGTTTAAATTATAAACAAAAGTAATTGTATGTGTACTCTTTTTGGAAAATAGAATTTCAGTCTCATATTTTTTAAGAGGTATGGATTTTATGTGTTTTTTATAAGATTGAACTTTAAAATATTTTATTTTAATTTTTTTTATGTCTGATAAAAGTGCACATGTGCGAATTATCGATAATTTGCACTGGTGCAGTATTATCGCGTAATTTTGATATGATTGGCTAAACACAACAATGACAAGAAGGTATTTTATTAATAAAATGTCAATATTGACAGATGAATGAAATTTTCACTGTCATTGCTTGCATTAATAGTTTAATTGAAATTTCTGGTTGTAGATCAGTTTCCTGGACTATTTCGTCATTTTCATCCCGGTTTTTATTTCCAACGTAAGCTACCCGGTCCAGTTTTTTAACTTTAGTGCACCTCTCTGATTACATTTGGGACTAGGCTAATCTACATTCAGTATAGAAGCCTCATTGTTATCAGAATCTTCTTCTAGCAGCTGTAATATCAGTCCCCCAAATGAACCATTCCCAACTAAATTAACTAGGTCTTTAGTGGTGTAATACCACAGATCTATATAGCTACGCTACAGATACCTCTTCCAATGCTTTTTACGCGAGGCCAAAAATGTTCACCGGCTTTCGCGAGCGGGTGAACCAGTCGTCTAGGAACGGGTTGGTGTTGCCAAGTTATCACGTCGAACAATATTTCTACTGACTTTTTGACCCGCTCAAATCATTGAGTTTTGTTATTAATATTTATTTATCAAATACACAAACATATTTTTTTAGAAAAATACGATTTTTCATTTTTTATTAAGTATGATAGTTTATTAATGAAACGGCAATTTAAATGAACAAATTTATAATATTGATAGTAGAGTTTAAAACAAAATTAAATGGTACTTTGACATGTCGATAAACATTTCAAAAATTCCTTTGATCTTCGAAACAAAAACCTGCGCGATAATGTTAGGTATTACTTAATACAAATAAGTGATATTACAGTACAAGTTAACAAAATTTGTAACGACTTTTTACACCGATATTTAAGGTGAGTTTTAGCCGATGTTCAAGCACACCATTCACTGAATCTGATAATGAACTTTAATTTGACATAATATAACATACGATTGCCAAGAAAATGAGTAATACCATAATGTGATATGAAAGGTAAACTACAGTTCGCGACTTGGCCACACGGAGAGGCAAAACGCGTCTAAATAGGAAAATATTTAAGTTTATTGCATTATTGGCGAGCGACACTTTTAATACCGGAGTAGGCATCTGTTGCGTAGCTATATAGATCTGTGGTAATACATAAAATAAAAAGGTAATATACTAGTTTATTACTACTGTTCTAATATAAAAACCACCAAAAATATCTTATCATTTAGCAACTTATATCTTATATTCAAAAAGTATAAAATTGACTTGTAGTTCAAGCGCAATAATTACATTTATGGAAAATTTCTTCTGGATTTCCTAACCTACATCTAAATTTTAACGATTAAGTTCCTTTGGAAGAACTAACCCTTGTCATTAACTTTACATGAAAGTCCCTCTGGATGACCTAGGCTCTGAAGAAATGGGTTTCGCCCAAAGTTGTATTGAAGAGATTTTAAGAAAAATTTAACATTATTTCTCAAATGTTTTTGGATTTAATTGAACAAGATCTTGAGAATTTTATATAATCGAAATATCAGTTTTCTTTCTTAAGTACAGCTAACGCAATAATAAAAAGTAGGCAAATAATACATTAAAAAACAAAGGCTAAATAACGCGGCATTTATATGAAATTGACGTTAAAATACCAATCAACCTAACGCGCCTAAAAACGTACATGCTTATAAGATGAAAGGTATGTTGCAGTAAAACCAATTATTCAGTGGTTTAAGAAAACAGGCAGGGATCATCCCCAGGTCACAATGCTAGTAAATAATGTGTACTAATAGGTATTTATCGCAATAGCGATAGAATGTAGAATAGTTGAGTGTAAGATTTAAGTTATTTAAAATTAAATCTTGGAGGAGTACAAATAGGTATATGTGATTTCCTAAAAAAATCTTAACCTTCTTTCGTCATTGTGTTTCTATGAAGAAAATAATAACAGATTTACCAACTTATACCTTCTTCTCAAATTTACTAGGCGAAAACATGAAATGGAGACAAATGCATCATATTTGTTTCGAGAAATTGTCTTAAAATATGACGGTCTTAGTAAAAAATAGAGCATAGTTTCTAATATCAAAATATAAATTTGAAGTGGAAAACAAGAGCTTATTTACATGGTTTCATCTTATAGAACAGGCTTAACACACAACTAAATTGTCAAGAAACACGTATACTTAACTAGCATCATTTACATATAATTTTTTACTCTGATCTCACTTGCTTCGCATACATCTTATATTTTACTGCATATTAGAGTAAAATTTGCATAATATTTTCCAATATAATGAGGTCTCGACCCGTTTTAGAATAAAGAAAAATTGGATTTGATCGAACAACATTCTGTTGTTTTTGCCTCTTGGATAGTTAAAATATTGCTCAAGGAAGTCATAGAATGATAATTTAACTTAATTTACTGACGTAAATGTGGCATGTTAATAACGAAATAGTTATAACATTTGCATGTTTACCAAAGAAAGTAATAAGAATGTTGTTATGTCGTTATATATTTTTACCAAAAGACAGATATTTTTAATATCTTTGGACATTTATAAAGCTACGTATTAATTCTACATATATTATTTAACCTACATTCTGATATCAGGAAATTGTTGTTGATTTATTTATTTATTACTTTACTTCTTTCTATATTTTGTATAGACTTATAAGGCACAAAACCAACCAATGTAATTAATATTATTGATAAGAGAAGGAGGTGATGCTACGCTGAAGAGAGGGTTCTGTGACGTAAACAAAAAACAAACGCGATTTAAATATTATACTCAAATAAATGGCAATTATTAACATTTTAGTCAGCAGCAATATATTTTTGAAGCGGCCATTAGAACAATAAGTTCGAAACTCTTCCGAGGTACACATCTACGATATAAAGCAAAGCATGAAAAATTTATCTGAAATTTATTTAATTTCATTAGTCAAAAATCAGAACATAACCTTAGTCTATATTGGGTTTGGAACCTTCGGCAAAATGCACTGAAACAGAGTTTTATCCCCAATACCGTAACAAAAATTTTTGCACTTGACGCAAGTCTTGCTAACCATATTAGCATCATCAGGAGATCATTAAACATAAGCTTAAAATCTACCTAAGTCTATTTTATAACTATTTGCCTAATCAAGCGAAATCAAATAGGCCCTCTACCTCTCTTTAGACTATTCTTACATTTAATCATTTTCATACTTTGGTATGCGTCTAATAATCTCCTGTCAGATATATTATGAATTAATTTTAAACTTATAATTGTTATGCTTGGCGATACTTGATTTTTCTATTCTACCATACTTTAAACGAGCTATGTGTTCTTTGAATCTCGTTTGTATGGATCTTCTAGTTTGCCCAACATAAATTTCACTTTTTCCAAATGTTCAATTTTGTCCTTTGGACCACCCAATGATTTCTTAATGTAAAACTGAGTTTGGTATCCCAATTTTAAACCTACTCCCTTAAAAACCTTTTGTAGTCCTTGTATTCTGAGGATTATATGATATCGATATATATTTTGTATTTTCATCTTGATTAACGAAAAAGTGGAAAGAAGTGGAATCACAAATGGTCTCTTCTAAACACATGCCTATTATTTAGTCTATTTATTAAGTTAGTATTGAAACCATTAACTTTCGCTATATTCCTAATTTCTTCCTTTTCATTATTAAATCTTTCCCTGCTGAGAGGAAAATTAACCATAGGGTGTACTAAAAAATGGAAGCTGGCCATTTTGTATTGGTCGCAGTGGAAGGAGTCATTAAATATCAAATTCTAGTGTGTTATTATCATTCCTAATCACTAAAGTATGCAAATATGTTAGTTGGCTATTGTTCTCGACTTCATAGGTTTAGTTGATGGTGAGGAAATAGGTGCTTAGTTTTATTACAAAATCTTCGATGTTAGCAATTTATGAGTGAAAATATCATCAGTCAGGAGGTCGAATATTTTGCAAGGGTTAGTTTGGGTTAGTTTAGGTTAGCGAGTTTGGGTTAACGATTTTCTAAACAAAAACTGCTAATATCCAAGATTTTGTAACGAAGCTAAGCAACCATTTTCCCACTATTAAATTTACTTATGAAGTCGAGAATAATGGCCAACTACCATTTTTTGATACTCTAGTGATTAGGAACGATAATAACACACTAGAATTTGATATTTATAGAAAAAGTACTTCCACTAACCAATATGTCCCCAATGACTCCTTTCACTGCGAATAACACACTAGAATTTGATATTTATAGAAAAAGTACCTATTTCCACTAACCGATATATCCCCAATGACTCCTTTCACTGCGAACAACACAAAATGACCAGCTTTCATTTTTTGGTTAATTTTCCTCACAGCAGAGAAATATTTAATAATGAAAAAGAATCAATTAAGAATATAGCGAAAATTAAAGGTTTCAATACTAACTCAATGAATAGACTAATAAAATTAATAGGCACGCATTTAGAACGACCATTCGTGATTCCACTTCTTTCGTTAATCAGTATCAAAATTCAAAATATGGCTCGATACGATATAATCCTCAGTCATGGGCGCCGGCAGGGGGGAGGGGGGGCAAGGGGGGCAGTTGCCTCTGTGGAATATTAAAATAACGCTTAGTATAAAAGTAAATTTCAAATTCAGTGAAACATGCATGAAAATCATATTGACTATTTTTTTACAATACCAAAATAACAATTGTAACATCTTTTAGTCCCCTCCGACGTGTAAAAACCTGGTTGAGACCAACCATGTCTGAGGAAAGACTCTGCTATCTGGTCTCTGTATGCTTAGCGTTCACAAAGAATTTGTGAATAATAATAAAGACAGAATTATTGAAAAAGTAATAAATCGGTTTTCACAAAAGGGAAGAAATCTGCTATTACATTCCTCCGATTAAGAAAATATTATGTATGTACTGGTTTTTTTTATATATTGACCCCCCCTTTATCATTTTTATTTGATGTTTCTGAAAAAAGTGTTTAAAACAGAAGTTTAATGGTTTAAAGCAAATTTTTAGAAAAACTATTTTTTTCATCTACAGGGTGTTCCAGAAAGTTTGGGCGTGGTCATATTTTCTTATATCAAATTGCTACCCCACTCTTTTATGAGATTTTTGTATTCTCCTTACAATTCTAAATATTTTTTATGTAACACACCCTATACCTAACTTTGACGCATAAAAAGCAATTGACTAAAGAAAGTTGCGGTTTTTTTTAATTAATAATAAAAATTAGGTAAACATAGGTACTGGCCTTAAACTGGTCATTCACCGTGATTGTTTTATTCTCAGGTAGACTTTCAATCAATGCCATACAGAGATGAGGAAAAATGCGATTTTATTTTTGTTTAAGAAATATAATATTATTATCTACTACAACTATTTACAACTTCAATGTGCCCACCGTTCATTTCAATACACTGTATATAATCTCTCTGGATTTGATTTATACTGTTGATAATAAATTGAGAATGATTCTCATTGGTGTCCTCAATGGCCTCAATTATTCTTGTTCCTAAAACCTCTACGTTTTCCGTGGGAATTTCATATAATTTATTGTCCAAAAATCCCCATAGGAACGAATCAAGCGGCGTCAGGTCAGGGCTATTCGGCGGCCATCTAATCGGTCTAGAGCGACCAATCCACGTTTAGTATTTCCCATTAATGTAATTTATAACCGGAAAAAAAATGTGCGCTGGGGCTCCATCCTGATGCCATATAATTTCGTTGTATTGACGAAGTGTAAGTTGTTCAGGAAATTTTCTACATCATTGTCAATAAATTTAAATATTTTCCTCCATTTAAGATCCCGTCAATAAAAATTGGCCCAATAATTTTATTATCTATCTAAGAGCCCACACCACACATGTAACGATCTTCGACCTTGTATTTTAATTTCCCTAGTTACTCGAGAGTTTTGGGTTACCCAAAATCTTAAGTTTGTCCGGTTATGAATCCCTGCAGTGCTGAATGTGCACTCGTCAGACCAAAATTGTTGTCATCGTTTAACAATATCGTTTCTTGACAAAACATAATTCTTTTTTTTTTATCTTGTGTTAATTTTTGCACCGGTAGGAAACTGTTGCTGATATTCCCTTCTCGCTGCATTTTTATTATTCTTATAGAATATCCGAAGAATATCGCATTTTTCCGCATCTGTGTATGGCATTTTCTAGTGGCATTGATGGAAAGTCTACCTGACATTAAAACAATCACGGTGAATTACCAGTTTAAGGCTAGTACCTATGTTTACCTGATTTTTATTATTAAATTTTAGAAAGAATTTGTAAGTCAATATCTTTTTATACGTCAAAATTAGGTATTGGGTGTGATACATAAAAAATGTTTAGAATTGTTAGGAGAATACAAAAATCAAATAAAAAAATGGGGTAGCAATTTAAAATAATAAAATATGACCACGCCCAGATTTTCTGGAACAACCTGTAGATGAAAAAAATAGTTTTTCTAAGAATTTGTTTTGAACCATTAAACTTTTGTATTAAACACTTTTTTCAGAAACATCAAATAAAAAAGATAAAGGGGGGGTCAATATATAAAAAAAAACCTGTACACGGTGATCATTTATAAAGTCCCCCCCTCTTAACTTTTTTGTTTTTCGCATTAGACAAAAATGTTAAATACAAAAGATGTGCAGAATAATGTAAGCTATTTGCAGAATTCATTTATATATATTCAAGGTGTTGCAGAAATGAGTGACAGGGTAAAGTTATATCTTTTTAAATGAAATACCCTATATATTATTAGTTTTTTAGAATCTCCTAAAAATCCTAAATATTTTTTCTTTAACATGTTATACCTAAATGTAATAGTTTTTGATATATTCGCATTTTAACTAAGCAGTTATATTCAAAAATAAATATTCTAGATTCCAGTTCTTAGGTGGCCCTGAATTAGGCAACTACAATACGAGACCACTATTTAAAATGCGAATATGTCGAAAAGTATGACATTTAGGTATAGGACATGTTATAGAAAAAATATTCAGAATTCTTAGGAGATTCCAAAAAATTAACAATATACAGGGCGTTTCATTTAAAAAAATATAACTATCACCTGCCACTCATTTCTGCAACACCTTGTCTATATATAAATGTATTCTGTAAATAGCTTACATTATTCTGCACAACTTTTGTATTTAACATTTTTGTCTAATGCGAAAAACATAAAAGTTAAGAGGGGGGACATTATAAATGATCACCGTGTACATCCACAGTACATAGTATATTTTTTAGGGTAGATATATTTCCAATACAAAATTTAAATCAAGTTACGCTACAGTTAAGTTTAAGTTAAAGTCTAGCAAACCGAAACCGTATATATGCATTTTTGACAATTAAAAATATTTAAGTTTCAATCTATCTTTCCTTGGATCTATGAGGGGGGGGGGGGCACATTGGGTATAACCCCCCCCCCCCCCCATAGGCTCTCAAAAGTTTCTGCAATATTTGTATACAAATAATACAATTTTTAAATTCAATTAAATCCAACCGAAGAAAAAGATGAAGAGTTAACGATTGCAGATTTGATTGTTATAATTTGTTATATTATATCATCAAGAGCGAGATCCAGTTCCAGTTTACTTTTGTTGTCTGTTGCCCAGCTCTATTTTTTACGTTTAATTGCCTTGGGAAATTTGTCTATAATACTTGGTAAAATCCGCTTCGTCCGCTCGTGGAAGGCATATTTTTATAACGATTTTAACGACGTTTGAGTAACAATTGGGCAAAATCCCGAAAATTTTCAGCGGCGATTTTGTCTCCAGCGGCCTTTTCTCTGGCGCACTTGAAAATAATCACAAAATAGAAATTAAAATTTTAAATTAATTCATTTTATTTCTGGCAAGAGTTTGTTAGACGCATACGAAAGCATGAAAATTACTAAATGTAAACATAGTATAATAGCGATATATCCTTAGTCCATTGTATTGGTCGATCGAGCGTGACTAACAGGTAACAGCACGCCAGGATTAGTTCTGTTGGGTTCGCTTGATTAAGCAAATTGTTAGTATAAAATAGAGTTAGGTAGATTAAATGATTAGTTTTAATCATCTATTGATGATGCTAACATGGTTAGCGAAACGCGCATTGAGGGTAAAAATTATGTTCCGGTATTGTCTATAAAACTTTGTGGTAGTAGTTTTTCCAATCATTAAAAACAAAAGGTAAAAGGCCAGTTCACTTTTATTTGGATATAGCTGTTACTACAAAATCCATATACCTATAAGCAAATATTGACTTTTGGAAACGAATTACATATTTTATCGTTAATATATTAGTCACTTAAATGAAATTTTTCTGCGCCACCGGAACAAAGAAATGCCATTTTGATTGCATGTGTCAATAAAATGTTACATTTAAATTTCATTTCTTATTGTTGTTGCTTTGTGCTATTTAATGGATAGTTTAAACCACAAGAATAATAAATAACCAGAATCCAAACTCTCAACTGTCACCGTGTATATTGTCTAAAAGCGCTTGGTGACCTTCAGTCCACGTCACAGCCAGAATTTCATGAGCGTGCTTACTGCATTTTGACTAATTTAATATTATCCATCTTATTAAGAAAATGGTAGCTGAACCACGGCACATATGTGCCGTGGCTGAACCAATCAGTCGTATGAATAAAGTGTAGCAAATGCTTTTACTCTACCACCGTCTCTTTTTGCTGCATTAAAGCTGAATATGTTTATCTCAAAAAATTTAAGCAAAAGCATTTGCTTCTCTTTTATTCATATGAGCCATTGTTTATATAGTGCTGAACTGTAGTTGAGAATAAGTGAAACTAACCGAAATTTGATTGGACGACTAACCCAAACTAGCCAAGTATATTAAAATTGATTATAACGTATCGCAACTGGCTCAAATAAGTAAAATAAGTTAAGACTAAGTGAAGCTAACCGAAAGTTGATTGGACGACTAACCCGAACTAACCAAATCTATTAGAATTGATTATAACATATCGTAACTCGCTCAAATAAGTAAAATGAGTTGAGACTAAGTGCAACTAACCGAAAGTTGATTGGACGACTACCTAACCCGAACTAACCAAATCTATTAAAATTGATTATAACGTATCGTAACCGGCTCAAATAAGTAAAATGAGTTGAGACTAAGTGAAACTAACCGAAAGTTGATTGGACGACTAACCCGAACTAACCAAAATTATTAAAATTGATTATAACGTTTCGGAACCGGCTTAAATAAGTAAAATAATTTAGGACTAAGTGAAACTAACCGAAAGTGAATTGGACGACTAACCCGAACTAACCAAATCTATTAAAATTGATTATAACGTATCGGAACCGGTTCAAATGACTAAAATAAGTTGAAACTAAGTGAAACTAACCGAAAGTTGATTAGACGACTAACCAAAATTAACCAAATCTTTTAAAATTGATTATAATGTATCGGAACCGGCTCATATAAATAAAATAAGTTGAGACTCGATAAAGAAGTATTCACTTCTATCACGTGTAATGTGCTACTCGCGACTTTTTTTGCCAATCTCGCCGAATTATGGGAATCCTAGAGTCCAAAAAACATTAAATTCTGAAAAAAAACAAAATTGTGTCCCTGTGTGTGTCTCTCTGTCCGTCACACGACTTTTCTCCAAAACCGTTAGGTCGATTTCTACCAAAATGGTTATTTAGGACTTTCGGGACAATATCTCCACACGTTTTATAATTTTTTTTAACCTTACAATTAAGGATAGTTTATATAAAGAAGAATATAAAAAAATTGGTTTTCACAAAAACGGCCTTAACGATTTTCATTAGATTTTCTATATGTTTACAATTTAGTAGGCAAATAATACGTACTACCCCGTTTTTCAGTGAAAAATCGGTCAGTTACTCTTGAGAAAAATGGACAAAATCGATTTTCTCGGAAACAGCTCCAACGATTTTCTTTAAAGTCTGTACTTATTTACCAATTAGTAAGGCAAATAATATGCACTTGTTTCTCTTCCTAGGGAAAATAAGATAAAGCCACTTTACTAGTAAAAATATTGACCTTCCAATTTTTCCCAGTTCTGTGGCGTTCCAATAAGCGAGAAATTAGTATCGTTTATTTAAGAATTTTTCCAAACCATCAGTGTTTTTCAAATTCACAGATTCCGATTCTGTATCTCGGATTCGCGTATCTCGCATACAGAATCCTCGTGTCAAAGAGCACTTATTGGCGCCTCTCCTTTTAAGTTTTTTTCCTCTCAGGTATAACCGCGTATTTCCAACAGCTATTTTATTTACTACAGCTGATAGTCTGAGAACGAGGGATCTGTACCATGCATTTTAAGGAACCTCTATAACACTCGCAAAGAACCACCTAAAAAAATCGATTCTTATGCAAATCGACCTAGCGGTTTCGATTTTAGAGTTCGCCAGACAACACGGGTATTGGCACTTGCCAATACCCACTTGGGTCAAATCTAGGTGGAAAGAGGCGCATGCCAGAATAGCGTCAAAGGCGAAAAAATTTCCGGGTGCCACGCCCAAAATTTCTTATATCAGTAACTCCAGTTTTAGTCCATAACGAATTATCGGTACAAAACAAAATACAGGGAAAATAAAAATATGTATTTTTTACGTTGCATCCGCAACTCGTGTCAGGAATATTGTGCATAGCTGGCTGAAAATACCTATTGATTTCTTTCCCTCTTACCTTTTGTGGTTTGTTTTAGGTCTAGAAGGTTTCGGGCGTCCATTTTCTTGCACAGAAGCCATTGGTAAATAATTGTTTATAACTCTAAGTACTTGCACTACATTTACCACTAACCAAACGCCACAAACGACACAATGCAACAATGTCTAAATTCAAAAAAAAGTCAGGAAAAGTAAAAGCAAACTATAATTTAAATAAAGAACCAATCAAAAGCCTCGCGCCGGTCGGCCTGCTATAATCGATAATAACAACTAAATTTCATATAAGTTTTTGCAAATGCAATGCGTAACTCAATATCAGCTAATTAATATTCCTTTTTCTTTGTCTAACCCGTAACTCAAATGTTTGCAATATAATATTTTATCCCTCCGAACGATTCGAGTGTGTTTTCATAAAGGTGAGGCAGCATGCGAACCTGCAAGCGCCAAAAGCACTATCATTGGCGGGCCGTCGACAATTTCGTCAACTATGTGTCTCTCTCTAACTCCTTAGAAAGCCCGTATCTACGCGCTCCGTCTTAGTTTCGGTTCTCTAATTGCCGTAAAAAGCCATAAGGTGAATTTAAAATACGACCGGGCATCCAGCATCAACCGGACAAATGGGGAGTTTTCGCATGACACTTTAAAAAAAAACTATCAGATGAAAATTAAATTAAAATTAGGTGGGTCATTGACCAAATGACCTTACTGAGAAGCCGCGCCTGTTAAACAATGGTTATACATATACATACCTACTATTTAATTTGTATTTTAGCATTTTCGGAGTCATTTTCTATCTAAGATATATGTTCAGTTTATTATTATAAACGCGAAACTATTTTAAAACGTTTTCAATGTATATATTTAATAATTCTGAATTCTGTTTACCTATATAATAAATTAATGTTTTTTCATCTGATCTAAGTAACTGAAATACCCTCTAGATTTAGTGCTAATAAGGTATCTCAACTTGTAATTCTAAACTTCAATTTAATAGAAATAGATTAAAAAATATGAGTTAACTACTTGTTTCACTTTTTCTTAATAAGGATACACTTTAATTTAATGGTTATTTTGTTAAAATAAACTTTCCTTCTGGTTTTTTATATTACCTATATATTTTATACCTATTACAATATAATTTTTTGTATCTATTTCTTTCAGATATTACTTTTTTAATTAATATACCCTATTAGTTATGTTATTGGCAATCCTGTTATTTCTTATGGATAAAATAAAAGAAAAATACCTGGTACTAGTTCTTATTATATTTCAATTAAAACAAATAAATACTCTATACATTATGCTTAGTAAATATTACGACCGATATCTATAACGTACTTGCTCAATGTTTATGTCTCTCTTTGAGATTTTGACCTTGCTAATGTCAGTTGGGTAGGAAAAGTCAGGGCTGGATTTGAAATATATATAAGTATGATTTTCCTTTAACAGAGCCGTATTATAAAATTTCGAATATCAATGGGTTATGAAATATATGTATACCTTGTTGCATGAGCAGGAAATCTAAAGATATTCTTCTTGGAAGGATATCTCTGGTTTGTACAAATTCTTATTGCTTAAACACCATGGCATTTTGCATTACGCAATGTCATAAACAACGTTCGTCTCTCACAATGTCAATTATTTGACAAATACACGTCTATGGTTTCGATTTAACTCCAATAGCAATAAAATAAACCAGTCGTAGAAACACGACGCCACTGGCGGCAGTTTGACGGATTTCCTACCCAGGAATATCTTTCGCGCGAACTTGCGCAGATGCGAAAAATGAAGATGTGATATTGCTGGTTGTTATATGTGCCGTGCTACTACAGTACAGTACATGCCAACTTAGCTAACTGTCGCGACGCGGCCGTCGAAGTGTTTTATTGCAGCATCGTTTTTTTGAAAACTAAAGTAGTTATCAAAAAATCACCGAAATAAAAAAGTTTTTTGGGTTCTTTGGCTACAACTTTGTCGCTTACTATATACATCTATCTGTAAAAGCAAAAAAGTTTTCTCGATCGAGTAATTGTTGCTGCATTTTTAAGAAATTTCGTGCCACCAACTTTAAAAAAAAATAAAACTGGTGACACGTAGTTTTTTTTGCCTTCGTCTCATGTCACTCATGATAACAAATGTCCAAATTGAGTCTCCTAAAAATTTTAATTCAATCAGACTTAAAGTAAGAGAGATATAAGGTGATAAGCAAAAAATTAAAAATATCACATAAAATTTGAGATTTTTCAGAAATTGCCAATTTTGACCAGTTTGGGTTAGTTAGTGCCTGGCGAACTCCAAAATCGGATGCGCCAGGTCCATTTACATAAAAATCGATTTTTTTAGGTGGTTGTTCGCGAGTGTAATAGAGGGTGCATCTTAGACATGCATCGCTTGTTATCCGACTATGAGCGCCGACACTGGCGAGTTTCGGCGGAATTTCGGCGGATCGACCAGTGCAAGGTCACGGCAGCCAATGCGTACCAACGAGGAAAGATTGGCTTCTGGTTATTTATTATTCTTGTGGTTTAAACTTTAAGAAATATGGGAATTAATTCCTCTTATGTATTAGAAAAACCGATCAAATTTAGACTATTTTACTCGTGCAAATTTAGTAAAAATCGGTACAAAAAATTATTGGAAACGTAATATCTAATCTAATTTTTATAAATTTTAATAACTATTATTATTTTACGCTTCTGTTTGAAATAGTTAAATAGCTCCAAGAAGTTATGTCCTTTTTGCATTAAAGATAGTACCTAGTCGTTTTGGCCAATATACCTTGGCTTCAGGTGAGTTCTGCAAATAAATTATTTTGAAACATGGTAATAGCTCATAAACTATGTGCGGTAAATTACAATGGAACTAAACTCATCGATTTTTCCAATACATGTTGTTTCTAAGTCGCGTTCGATCTCTATAACATCTCTTGCGGCATTTCTGAGCGCGGAACACAGATTTCGAAAACGTAAATATGATCGAGGCACACGCGTGCATGCTGAAACATAAATTCAACAAAGTTCTGGCCGATTGGTTCGTCTGCAATCATACATGCGGCAGTCTGATGTCGCAGTTTATCTTTCTCCTTTGGCGGTCGCCTAACAACTCTCATAAAGTATCTGGATTGAGAAAAATATGGCATCGGAGGGAATTTCTATCATATGAGATTTCGACGCTATAATTTAAATGAAAAGTTGTACTCTTGGGATTCACAGATTTACGACTAAATCATGCGATCTGATACCTTTAGATGGGCATAATGTCTACTAATAAGCAAGCTTAGCATAAAGCGCCAGTCGTAACTTTTTTCTGTGATGGTAGAGAAATAACTAGTAAAGAAAAATTTACGAAATTTAAAAAGAATACCTTTTGAGGTATGAAATATTTTTTAAATCTGTTTAACTTTTATTAGAATATTACAGTTACATCTTTCTTGTCATATCCTATACCTCGAGAAATGTGAAATTATGGCTATATACAATGATGAACCACAGTCCTCCTTCGCTGGCAGTTTTCTGCGTCTTGGAAGTTTATTTATAATGATCGAATTTTGATATTTTTTAACTAAATCTGGGTGGGTTAACTTTTACCCACATTTTGTTATCTAGATTGACAACTGTAGTATTTAAAAAAAAACGGTTAAGGGGAGCTACTAAATAAAACGGGACTCCCATTTTACTCAACATCTTTCATACTTCTCCATCTATTTTCGCGTTCAAGTGCCTTAGAGCATGACGACGACGCACCATTATACTTCCCCGCTGCCTGCTGAACACCTCCTGATTTTTTGAAACCTCATATACCACAAGTTGTTAAATGTCAAATTTAACAAATTTTAAATATTATTTGCCTAAACTTAACCCTACTTTTTACCGGTTTTTAAAATACTTGTTACACCTACAAAAATTACCTACAAATATTACGTGCTACAGATGTATGATTCATAATTAAACTATACTCACATACAATAATGAATACAAGGAATTCTTGTTGCGCTATTACCTTATTTTCTTCTGCTAACTGATTCATTAGCACAGCGAAGTTATTTACAAAGCGAATAAAAACCAGACAACAACAAATTCAAAATATGTCTTTTCTTCCATTACAAAACACGAAAATGAAATAGTTCATATATTTACAACACAACGGACTAATCCTAATTACTTTAATCACAAATTATACAAAAAAGAACTTGATAGCTGTACGTTCGCAATTACATTTTAAGCTTTCCAGAGTTCGATAGATGCACGATACCCGGGGATCACGCACCAAGATCATTTCATTCTCTAATGGAAAGCGGCTTTTGGTAGCATACGATGTTAATGAATATTTTTTTGTAATTTTGCCATTTTCATGTAAATGTTTTTTATGCATGGAAACAACATTAATTTTAGTCTCATCATTAGTTTAATGTCAAGTATGCCATAATTTAAAACAAATGTTATGGATTATCTTAGTGCATACTCTCATATTCCATAAATTTTATCATCTCGGTGGAAAGATTATTTGTTCTTGAGCCTTTCTTAAACATAAGATGTGTTATGGTATCTCCCACTTATTATTATGGTTTTGATTAATTTCTCATGTACGATAACCGATTCTCCTGACTGCCTTAGCTTCCTCCTAGTATAATTTTCCAGAACATTGTTTCCAACGATTTATTATGTCTTTGTCCTCCATCATAGAAGATATCTCTGGCTTTAATATAAGCGTAAGTTCTCGTACTTTTTTATATAGATCGCTCGTTCATTAAGCAATCAAGAAAATAGTAATTCTACATTGTCCTTACTTTTTTTGCAAGCATTTGTAGAGGTTCTTGTTTGGGTCAGTTAAGGGATAAAATTTTCTCACATCTTTTCTTCGTCAACTGTGTCAGTTGTTCGCTGTGATTATCCAGAATGTATTCAGTCGAATGGGGTTAGCGATTTTAAAGTATCTGGATTGCGCATGTTTATAGTGTCGTTTAGATCATTGAATTTTTACTGTGATTGCGATTTCCTTACTTGAACTCCGAAAATGTTTCCTTCATTGCAAGAAACTGGTGAACAGATCCGCATTCATCGCCGGGATAAATCTTGTAGTTTAGAAGAGAAGACTTTGAAATCTATTTAACTTCTTTTAACTAGCGACTTCGTTGTGTATACTAGTCTGGTATGGCTAGAGTAACGTACTGGCGATCGCTTCTGATGCTCAAACCAAAAATATGGTGAAGTTTGTCGAGTAAATGATTAGAATCCGAATCAAAAAACATAAATGATTTGAAATGATGTTTTAAAAAACCTAAAATATAAATTCAAAAGATATGCGAAATACTAAAAAGCATAAAAATTAAAAAAAAATTAATACAAGCATTACTCTATGATAAACGAAGAAACAAAAAATGTATGTTTTGATTTAACCATGAATGGCGACAGAAATTTGGTCCAGGTCAATGCAGCAAAGACCCAAGCAGCCACGTTTACCAGGAGGGCCAATACGGCGGACCTTGACATCATTATGGCACGATCGACCACTCCTTCGTCCTCGTCAATCGGACTGCTGGGTGTCTCGGTCAGCAGCAATTTGTCCTGACATTACCACGTTGCTAGTATTGCAAAATCAGCCTCCCAGAAGCTTGGTGCCGTATTTCGCAACAAAAAACTGTATACACCGCAGCAGTTGCTCTTAGTCTACAAAGCGCAAATAAGACCGTGCTTAGAATATTGCTCACACATCTGGGGTGCCGCACCAAAGCACACCCTAAAGCTGCTGGATTCCATTTAGAAGAGAGCTGTGTGTCTTGTCGGCGACCTGGAGTAGAACCGGAATCTGGATATTCTGGAACACCGCAGACATGTGGCCGAGATATCCCTGTTTTACAGAAACTTTCACGGCAGATGTTCCCAGGAACTGACCCGCCCCATTCCGCCCCTGCCAACGCTGGTCAGACAGTCACGATAGATGGCGGGAGCGCACCAGTTCGTCGTACAACTGGAAACACCTAGAACATCGCTTGACATCTCCTTTGTCTGGCGCACTGCATCACTGTGAAACTCACTCCAAGGACATCTGTTTCCCCTTAATTACAACCTAGAACTATTCAAGAACCGTGTCAATCAACATCTTCGCACACACACCGCTCGTCGAGCGCCATAGGATCTCTCTTTAGTGTGTGTGCCACTACCATAAAAAAATGAATATAGCGAAATTAGTTTTTATAGAGTTAAAAGTTCCATTGTGAAGTTTTGTCTCTTATTGCTCAAAATGTTTTTGTAATTCAAGAAACTCCTTTACACGTCAACAATATTTATTATTAAGGGCGTACCATTAAATTTTGAAACAAATGGGTCCATTTTGAAGTCTGGGACAATACATCCTGCCAAGACCAAAGCTATTATTTTTTAATTCCTGAAAGCTTTCGTTTTTAGACAATGTGTCCTTAAGCTTTGTTTGTACAACTTCGCCAGTTGATGAAGAAATGCCGTCAATAGCATCTCGAAATGGTTAACTATTTTAATAGATGTAACCGATGACATTCCTTATTTTTCCAGAGAATTTATTGTTTCACTCGCATAGTTAATAAAGGCTAAGTGTTTCAATGTTTCCTAATTAGAATTGCTTGACAGTGATTAATTGACCTGCTAGCTACCTGTGATAGCTCAAATATAACACTTTTTAAATTTTGCCAAAATTATCTGCATAAGGCAGCATTCATCTAAGTACCCCATCTGGTTAAAACCGGTTCAGTTGATAATGGAGTGTTAGATACTCTTTCTTTAAAGAGTTTTACCCGTAAAGGCGCCTTAACAAAAACTTTTTGACCGTTTGTTTATAGGTTCATTGACTAGAGGAACTTTTTACCTCATAGCTTCAGCAACTCTATTTAACCCATGAGCTAAGCAAGTGCAATTAGTTAAATTGGGATAAACCAATTTAAATTGGTGGTCATTTTAGCCATGTTACTAGGAACTGCTTTTAGCAAGTAAAATTGTGTTAATGCTCCATTTATAAATCTCCAAACCGTGCTGTTATTGGTTGTTTCCAATTCCTTGGAACATATTAAATATCCTGTCGTTGACTCTTCTGTAAAAGAGCCTTTATAATTAGATTTGCAACATACCTTCCACAAACGTCAGTGCTTTTCGTCCACTGTAAACCAAATGTAGCCTTTCAATTAATTATTTTATTTCTTGAATGGTTTCCTTATATACAGAGTTGACACAATTCTTGAAGTAAAACTTCTTTAGCGAGGGTAGTAAGTCAGAAAAAAATTAAAAATCGAATGAAACGGTAATCAAAGTGAAACACCACTTTAATTAGGCATGCTCCAGTATAGCTAGAGGGCTGAAATTTTCAGTAGCCCGGGTAGATTGAAGGTCTTGGAAGTAAACTGGATCCCTTACCTACCCCTTACCCGCCGGTCGGCAAGGAGAGTGGGGAAGGGGGAGAAGACAAAACTAAAATAATTAATTTCGGAAAAACTGAAAGAGCTACAGGGTCGAAATGTCTATGGTAGGTGCGTCTCATGGGGGCAGGACCGTACCACGCCCTCCCCACCCGTTCGGCAAGGAGTGGGAGGGGGAGAAGACAAAACTAAAACAATTAATTTCGGGAGAACGGTAAGAGCTATGGGGTTGAAATTTCTATGGTAGGTGCGTCTCAGGAGGGCAACTTTTGAGTATATGGGGGGACCGGGGCTCTAATTTAGGGGCGATTTTGGGAAAAACAATAGTTTTTTGGCGATATCTCTGCAACAGAGCCTCGGATTGAAAATCTGGCAAGATGAGCCCGTGTAAGTGTCACGGCGTCATTAGTGGGAGGTGGGAATTACACCCCTCACCCCGACAACCCCTCGGATACGCAAAAGTTTTGAAAAAAAATTATAAAAACGTAAAGAAATTCTTCGGAAAGTTAATAAAAGTATTATAAAACGGAATAAGGAAAACACAGTATATACAAAAAAAAAAGTTAAAGAATCGTGGTTTTCGGCGAAAAAATGGCGAAGGTGTAGTGCCACGAGGTCGAGAATGCTATAAATAGAAAGATATATATATTTGAAAAAAAAAAGAGCAAAAAATTTTTTATTTACCCATCCTCTTCGAAAGTCGCTCGAGTGCAACCTGTTCCAAAAAAGGCAAGCAAACCACGCCCTCAAACTATCGCCCAATTGCCTTGCTTTCAATAATCTCCAAAGTCATGGAACCACTCAAGTACCTCGAGAACAACAGAATAATCAGCGATAATCAATACGGCTTTCGCAAAGAGAGATCGACAGTGACATAGGCCAATATAGCCTATGTCACTCATATGTGGAGTAGGGCAATTGAAAACTACGGAGAGTTTCGAGCGATTGCGTTGGATATTTCAAAGGCATTCGATAGAGTTTGGCATGACGGACTGCTCAACAAACTGCCGTCCTTCGGACTGCCAGCCTCTATCTGCAGCTGGCTGGCCAGTTTCCTTAAGAACCGATCCCTACACGTTGCAGTCGATGGACACATTTCGGACACATTCACCATCAACGCGGGCGTGCCTCAGGGCGCAATACTTTCACCAACTCTGTTCCTCATCTAAATTAATGACCTGCTGATCGAAACGAATAATCCTGTTCACAGTTTTGCAGATGACAGTACCCTTGTCTCCCACTTTAGATCAGAAAAACTCTTTCCAGCGGCTGAGACTCACCACCGCAGATAGGAGCAGATTTCAGCTATTAATTAAGACCTGGAGAAAGTTCACTCGTGGGGCGACCGAAATTTTGTCCACTTCAATGCAGCAATGACCCAAGCACGTTTACCAAGAGGGCCAATACAGCGGGCCCTGACATCATTTTGGCACGATCAATCATTCCTTCATCCTCGTCAATCGGACTGCTGGGTGTCTCGGTCAACAGCAAGATGTCATGGCATGACCATGTTGCTAACATCGCAAAATCAGCCTCCCAGAAGCTTGGTGCGCTATTTCGCAACAAAAAACTCTATACACCGCAGCAGTTGCTCTTGCTGTACAAAGCGCAAATAAGACCGTGCTATGAATATTGCTCACATATCTGGGGTGCCGCACCAAAGCACACTTTAAAGCTGCTCGATTCCATTCAGAAGAGAGCTCTGCGTCTCGTCGGCGACCCGGAGTTAACCCGGAATCTGGATAGTCTGGAACACCGCAGACATGTAGCTGAGATGTCTCTGTTTTACAGATACTTTCACGGCAGATGTTCCCAGGATTTGGCCCGCCATCCCACCCCTGGCAACTCCTGTCAGACAGTGACGACAGACGGCAAGAGCGCACCAGTTCGTCGTACAACTAGAAACACCTAGAACATCGCTTTACAAGAACTCCTTTGTCTGGCGCACTACATCACTGTGGAACTCACTTCCAGGACATCTCTTTCCCACTAATTAAAACCTACGACTATTCAAGAACCGTGTCAATCAACATCTTC